>CM053031.1:16595900-16735900 GCA_028564925.1 Lithobates sylvaticus
ATGATCGTATTTTCCGACAACTTTGTCCGACCGTGTGTATGCAACACCAGTGTCGGACAAAATCCGTCGGAAAAAATCAGACGGATTTTGTGGTCGGAATTTTCGACCGTGTGTACGGGGCATTAGTCTGTAGGTTCAATATGGAGTTGGCCCACCCTTTTCAGCTATAACAGCTTCAACTCTTCTGGGAAGGCCGTCCACAAGGTTTAGGAGTGTGTCTATGGGAATGTTTGAGCATTCTTCCAGAAGTGCATTTGTGAGGTCAGGCACTGATGTTGGACGAGAAGGCCTGGCTCGCAGTCTCCGCTCTTATTCATCCCAAAGGTGTTCTATCGGGTTGAGGTCAGAACTGTGCAGGTCACCCCAAAAAATGGAGGCAGTCTCTGCTCTAATTCATCCCAAAGGTGTTCTGGTAGACAGAATTGTCAAGCCTACATACCTCTCATGCCCCTTTCTCTGACCCTTATGCCGCGTACACACGATCGCACTTTCCAGCGGACTTGGTCTGGCGGACCAGAATCCATCGGACAATTCGATCGTGTGTGGGCTCCAGCGGACTTTTTCTTCCCAAAAGTCCGACGGACCTAGAAATAAGACTGGCTTCAAATTTGACTCGAGTTCGGTCGAAAAGTCCGGTCATCTGTGTGCTAGTCCGACGGACTAAAACCGACGCTAGGGCAGCTATTGGCTACTGGCTATGAACTTCCTTATTCTACGTCATCACGTTCTAATCCGGCAGATTTTTGGAGTGGTCGTGTGTGGCCAAGTCCGTTCAATTGAAAGTCCGGGGGGTACAGAAAAATGTCTGCAGCATTGATGGACTCAATGAGCACAGTGGCCCCCATCATCCAGAAATGGAAGAAGTTTGGAACCACCAGGACTCTTCCTAGAGCGGGCCGCCCTGCCAAACTGAGCGATCGGGAGAGAAGGTTCTTAGTCAGGGAGGTGACCAAGAACCCGATGGTCACTCTGACAGAGCTCCAGCATTTCTCTGTGGAGAGAGAAGAACCTTCCAGAAGAAAAACCATCTCTGCAGCACTTCACCAATCAGACCTGTATGGTAGAGTGGCCAAACAGAAGCCACTCCTCAGTAAAAGGCATATGACAGCCCACCTGGAGTTTGCCAAAAGGCACCTGAAGGACTCTCAGACCATGAGAAACAAGATTGAACTCTTTGGCCTGAATGGCAAGCGTCATGTCTGGAGGAAACCAGGCACCGCTCATCACCTGGCCCATACCATCCCTACAGTGAAGCATGGTGGTGGCAGCATCATGCTTTGGGGATGTTTTTCAGTGTCAGGAACTAGGGGACTAGTTAGGATCGAGGCAAAGATTAATGCAGCAATGTACAGAGACATCCTTGATGAAAAACTGCTCCAGAGCGCTCTGGACCTCAGACTGGGGCGAAGGTGCATCTTCCAATAGGACAACGACCCTAAGCACACAGCCAAGATAACAAAGGAGTGGCTACGGGACAACTCTGTGAATGTCCTTGAGTAGCCCAGCCAGAGCCCAGACTTGAACCAGATTGAACATCTCTGGAGAGATCTGAAAATGGCTGTGCACCGACACTCCCCATCCAACCAGATGGAGCTTAAAGTGGTTGTAAACCCTTACAAACCACTTTGACCTACAGGTAAGCCTAGATTAATGCTTACCTGTAGGTCCAAGAAATATCTCCTAAACCTGCACGGTTTTGGAGATATTTGCCAAAAGACAGGCACTGTTGTCTACGGCGCATGCGGTCAACGGCGATATGCCGCGAGTGGCGGCTCCCCTGCGCATGCACAGGAGTGACGTCATTGCGGCGCCGTCGAATGACAGTGCCGGAGCCGCGAGACCCACCAAGAAGATGGAGGCTCCGTATACAAGGGGACAGCGGTGACTTCGCTGGCTCCTGTGTCAGGTAAGTGACACATAATGGACTACTATGCAATGCAATGCATAGTAGTCCATTATGCTTTACCTTTGCAGGGAAACAAAGAGGAAGTAACACCCATCAGGATTTACTTCCTCTTTAAGAGGTCCTGCAAAGAAGAAGGGGAGAAACTGTGCCTAGCTTGAGAAGAAGACTTGAGGCTGTAATTAGTGCCAAAGGTCCTCCAACAAAATAGTGAGCAAAGGCTGTGAATACTTCTGTACATGGGATTTTTTTTTTTAGTTTTAATAAATTTGCAAAGATTTCAAACAAACTTATTTTATATTGTTTGGAGAATTTTGAGGAAAATAATGAATTTAATCCATTTTGGAACAAGGCTGTAACATAACAAAATGTGGAAAAAGTGAAGCGCTGTAAATACTTTTGGGATGCACTGTATGACATTTTTGGTTTTGGGCTTAATACCGCTTTAACCACTTCAGCCCCGGACCAATTGGCAGCCAAAGAACCAGGCCCCTTTTTGCGATTCGGCACTGCGTCGCTTTAACTGACAATTGCGCGGTCGTGCGACGTGGCTCCCAAACAAAATTGGCGTCCTTTTTTTCCCACAAATAGAGCCTTTTGGTGGTATTTGATCGCCCCTGCAGTTTTTATTTTTTGCGCTATAAACAAAAATAGAGCGACAATTTTGAAAAAAATGCAATATTTTTTACTTTTTGCTATAATAAATATCCCAAAAAATATATAAAAAAACATTTTTTTTCCTCAGTTTAGGCCGATACGTATTCTTCTACATATTTTTGGTAAAAAAAATCGCAATTAGCGATAATTGATTCGTTTGCGCAAAAGTTATAGCGTTTACAAAATAGGGGATAGTTTTATAGCATTTTTATTAATATTTTTTTTTTTTATTAGTAATGGCGGCGATCAGCGATTTTTATTGTGACTGCGACATTATGGCGGACACATCGGACATTTTTTACACATTTTTGGGACATTTGTCATTTATACAGAAATCAGTGCTATTTAAATAGCACTGATCCTATGTAAATGACAGTTGTAGTGAAGGGGTTAACCACTAGGGGGCGGGGAGGAGTCAGTGTGACGTGTTGTGTTTTTTTTACAGTAGGGGGGCGTGGCTGTACGTCTGACGTCATTGATCGGCGTTCCCGATGACAGGGAACCGCCGATCAATGACAGGCAGTGTAGGAAGCGCGGGGAGAGGTTTGTTTACACAGACCTCTCCCCGTTCTTCAGCTCCGTAACCCGATCGCGGGATACCAGCGGCGATCGGGTCCGCTGGTCCCGCGGCCATGGTCACGGAGCTCCCGACCGGGTCGCGAGCGTGCCGCTGGCGGCGTGCGCGCGCCCCCCGGGCAGGCAAATTAAAGGGGACGTACCCGTACGTGCTTTTGCCTGCCCGTGCCATTCTGTAGACGTATATCTACATGAGGCGGTCGGGAAGCGGTTAACATGGACTATACATTATCAACTGGAATTTTTTTTATTCCTATACTGAAATTGCAATATTTCCATCAGACCGATATCCTACCAATAGCCACATTGATAGGTGGTAATAAATATAGGTTCAGAGCAGTGTTGCCAATTGTCAGTATTTTTACTGGCAGCCAGTAAAAAACAGGCAATTTTCGCCTGCCAGTAAATGCCAGTAAAAAGAAAAGGTTGCCAGTAAAAAATATGGCTGTGACATGGTGGAGCCAGCCGAGACCATTCAATTGCCTGCTACAGTGTGTTCGGGCGGCTCTGGTGGAGGCGGTGCCTCAGCATGTCCTGTGATGTCATGGTGCAAGGGAGCCAAGCAGAGCGGCCAGAGCCTTGTGTTTGGGTCTGCGGGATGGGAGCAAGACAGGCCAGGAGCGGGACCATCAGTGCTGTTTGGACTGGAGGGACCACCCAGCTTGGAGAGAGACTGTCACTGTGACTCAGGAGGGGACGTGTCGTGTCGGTAATCCATACTGCTGCACACTAGACATGTGCACAACAAAAAAATTTGTTTATTTTCGTTTCGTTTTTTTCGTTTCCGAAAAAAAATTGCTTTTTTTCGTTTAGTTTTTTTCGTTTCCGTTGATTCGTAACGATTCGTACATTCGTAAGAGTTATTTCTTCGTTGATTCGTTTTGTTCGTTAGTTTAATTTTTGGACGCATTCGTAATTATTCGTACATTCGTAACATTCGTAGATTCGTAATCGGAGCATAATTCATAATTTTATGTAATGTATGCTATTATTACATTTTAATAATTTACGAATCGAAAAAAAAAAAAGTTACGAATCGAAAAAAAAAAGTTACGAATGTACAAATTTTTTTGTTCAATAGAGACACGGAAAATTACAAATCGAAAAAAAAAAAAAAAAAAGTTACGAATCGAAAAAAAAAAAGTTACGAATCGAAAAAAAAAGTTACAAATTTTTTGTTCAATCCATTCGAAGCACGTTTAGCAGCACCATTGTAAGGGACACGGAAAATTACCAATTCAACAAAAAAAAAAAGTTACGAATGTACGAATTTTTTCATTCGTTTTCGTTTTTCGGATTTTCTTCATTCGTACATTCGTTGTTTCTAATTTTGTTTTTTTCGGATTTTCGTTGTTTTTCGGATTTGTTCGATTCGAATGATTCGTTATTCGGATTCGTACGATTCGAACGATTCGTTATTTCTGATTCGTACGATTCGAACGATTCGTTCATTCATACGAAAACGAACGAACGAAAATAACGAAAAAAAACGAAAAATGAAAAAAAAAACAAAAAAACGAATTGCACATGTCTACTGCACACTACTGTCAGTATCACTGTGAGAGTCAATTTCATGTGTGCGCCGCCCATTCTAATTTCTTGCCCTCCTGAGTCCTGTCCCTGAGCTACTTATTTACTATATCGAAAATAAAATAAGAAATATGTTTTTTGCCTTATTATCTACCTTAAATCACATTGCTAATTACATATTGTACTTGTTTTGTTTATAGCCTAAATAGTGAAATTTGTACTTAAAACTGTCATTTTGTAACTTTTGACAATGCCAGTAAAAACGTGGCTGTGCCAGTAAATTTTGGGTATCATGTCAGTAAATTTCAATCTGTTAGGTTGGCAACACTGGTTCAGAGCTCTGATAAAACCCCCACAGTGTCTATATATATATATTATATATATATATATATATTTATACCAATTCAAAACAGTAGCCATCTGCCAGTAGGCAGCCCTGCTGTTCCACATATGTTCTATGTGTTAGGTGAGGACTCCGAGTTGTACGGTTCCCAGGATCTCGTTAATTTAATACCAGCTAAAGGCCGATGGTGGGCTCAGGAGGTGCAGAATCTGCACCGGAGGATCTCCGAGTCTCTATGGAGTGTTGTTGTTTCTCTTCTGCTCACCTTTTGTCAGTAATAATTGTATTATCAAAGTTCCAATATTTTTGGAAAGATAAGAGTGTTAACTTTATTCTCTTATTATTATTATTAAATTGTTTATTCTTATCTTTCCCAGATTTTTGTTCTGAACTGTAATGCCCCGTACACGCGGTCGGACTTTCCGACGGCAAATGTGTGATCAGGGCTTGTTGTTGGAAATTCCGACTGTGTAGGCTCCATCGGACAGTTTCCACAAAATTTGAGATCTGGTTCTCAAATTTTCCGACAACAAAATCCGTTCGCGTAAATTTCGATAGTGTGTAGACAATTCCGAAGTGCCACGCGTGCTCGGAATCAAGAAGAAAAGCCGAACTGGCTATTGAACTTCATTTTTCTCGGCTCGTTGTACGTGTTGTACGTCATTGCGTTTTTGACGTTCGGAATTTCCGACCAACTTTGTGCGACCGTGTGTATGGAAGACAAGTTTCAGCCAACATCCTTCGGAAAAAAAACATGGGATTTTGTTGTCAGAATGTCCGATCGTGTGAACGTGGCATTATGGCACGTACACGCGATCGGAATTTCCGACAACAAATGTTCGCTTGTTGTTGGAAATTCCGACCGTGTGTAGGCTCCATCGGACGTTTTTTGTCGGATTTTCCGACAACAAAAATTGCGAGCTGGTTCTCAAATTTTCTGACAACAAAATCCGTTGAACAAATTGTCGGAAATTCCGAGCGTGTGTAGACAATTCCGACGCACAGTGCCACGCATACTCGGAATCAAGCAGAAGAGCCGCACTGGCTATTGAACATCATCTGGTGCAGCACTGCATGGTAGCCAATCACCTTCTAACTTTAGCTTGTTCAATTAACCACTTGACCTCTGGAAGATTTACCCCCCTTCATGACCAGGCCATTTTTTGCGATACGGCACTGCGCTATTTAACTGACAATTGCGCGGTCATGCAACACTGTACCCAAATAAATTTTTTTTTAATTTGTTCCACAAATAGAGCTTTCTTTTGGTGTTATTTGATCGCCTGTGCTGTTTTTTTATTTTTTGCACTATAAACAAAAAAAAAAACAATTTTGAAAAAAAAAGAAACAATATTTTTTACTTTCTGCTATAAAACATATCCAGTAATAAAAAAAAAAAGAAATCAAATTTCTTCATCAATTTAGGCCAAAACAGTCCATCAGAGTACCCGAATACCTGTCACCAGGCCATCAGAGTACCCGAGTACCTGTCACCAGGCCATCAGAGTACCCGAGTACCTGTCACCAGGCCATCAGAGTACCCGAGTACCTGTCACCAGGCCATCAGAGTACCCGAGTACCTGTCACCAGGCCATCAGAGTACCCGAGTACCTGTCACCAGGCCATCAGAGTTCCCGAGTACCTGTCACCAGGCCATCAGAGTTCCAGAGTACCTGTCACCAGGCCATCAGAGTACCCGAGTACCTGTCACCAGGCCATCAGAGTACCCGAGTACCTGTCACCAGGCCATCAGAGTACTCGAGTACCTGTCACCAGGCCATCAGAGTTCCCGAGTACCTGTCACCAGGCCATCAGAGTTCCCGAGTACCTGTCACCAGGCCATCAGAGTACCCGAGTACCTGTCACCAGGCCATCAGAGTACCCGAGTACCTGTCACCAGGCCATCAGAGTACTCGAGTACCTGTCACCAGGCCATCAGAGTTCCCGAGTACCTGTCACCAGGCCATCAGAGTTCCCGAGTACCTGTCACCAGGCCATCAGAGTGCCCGAGTACCTGTCACCAGGCCATCAGAGTTCCTCTTGTACCTGTCATCAGCCGATAAGAGTACCCGAGTACCTATCTGCAGCCCATCAGAGTACCCGAGTACCTATTTGCAGCCCATGCCTCATAGAATATACGTTGGGGTGTTTGCTTTCCAAAATTGGGTCCTTTTGTGGGCAATGCCACTGTCCTGGTGCTCCTAGACCTTCAAAAGTGTGATGGGTAGGAATGAAATGAGATGTGTAATTTATGCTCCTAGAATGCCTGAAGGTTCTACTTCAATGTTGGGCCTCTGTATGTGGCCAGGCTGTGTAAAAGTCTCACACATGTGGTATCGCCATACTCAGGAGGAGTAGCAGAATGTATTTTGGGGTGTAATTTTTGCTATGTACATGCTATGTATTAGAAATATCTGATAAATGGACAACTTTGTGTAAAAAAAAATGCGTTTTCATTTTTTTTTCCACATTTTCCAAAAACTTCTGGAAAAAAATAAACCGTTCAAAAGACTCATTATGCCTCATAGATTATACGTTGGGGTGTTTTCTTTCCAAAATAGGGTCATTTTGTGGGCAATTCCATTGTCCTGGTGCTCCAGGGCCTTCAAAAGTGTAATAGGTGGTTGAGAAATGAGATATGTAATTTATACTTGTAGAACGCCTGAAGGTGCTACTTCAATGTTGGGCCTCTGTATGTGGCCAGGCTGTGCAAAAGTCTCACACATGTGGTATCGCCATACTCGGGAAGAGTAGCAGAATGTATTTCGGGGTGTCATTTGTGGTATGCATATGCTGTGTGTGAGAAATAACCTGATAATATGACAATTTTGTAAAAAAAAAAAGAAAATCTTAATTTTGCAAAGGATTGTGGGAAAAAATTACAACTTAAAAAAACTCACCATGCTACTTACTTAATACCTTGGAATGTCTACTTTCTAAAAAGGGGTCATTTGGGGGGGGGGGGGTATTTTGTACTTTCCTGACTTGTTAGTGTCTCAAGAAATGAGATACACCTGATGTACTGAAGGCCTGATCAGATGTGATCAATTTTCAGTGATTGGCACCATAGTTTGTAGACTCTAATGCTGGCCATACACGGGTCGAATTTCAAAAGAACTTTCTTTTGAAAATCTGAAAATTTGTGCGTTTTGTGATTCGATGGTGCCACTATTGATTTCAAAATTTGACCAACCAAACCTTCAATTTCACCTCATGAATTTTTTTTGGGGTCTGGGAATCTTCTTTTCTTTCCGGGAATTTTCTTTTCTTGCACATGCACATTTCTTTTTCAATTCCATTTTTCGCACGATTCTCCCATCATTGATTAGAAAATTGTTCGTATTTTCCAAAAATTTCCAAAATGTCTGATTATTAAAATTCGATGACTGCACGAAAATCGGCCGTTGCTGCAGCCCACTAATGGTGCCAAATTTGTGCGAATATTCTTATTCCCTGTACACACGGTCGGAAATTCCAACGGAAAAGGTCCGATGTTGTCGGAAAATCCGATCACTTGTGGGCTCTATCGCACTTCCAACGGAAAAATTTGAGAACAGGATCTAAAATTTTCCGACAAAAAAAATCGGATCTGACTTTTATCCGATCGTTTGTAGGTAAATCCGACGGACAAAGTGCCACGCATGCTCAGATCAAATTACGAGACCAAAGCTATTGGATACTAGCCTGTAAGTAGTTCCGTCGTACGCAACGAACGTCACCACGTTCCGAACGGTCGGATTTCCCGACAACTTTGTCCGACCGTGTGTATGCAACACCAGTTTCGGACAAAACCCGTCGCAAAAAATCTGATGGATTTTGTGGTCGGAATTTCCGACCGTGTGTACAGGGCATAAGATAAGATTTTCGAAAGAAAGTTCTTTCGACATTCGACCCGTGTATGGCCAGCATAACTTTCACAAAGACCAAATAATAAACACTAATCTGGGTTATTTTTTACCAAAGATATGTAGCAATATAAATTTATGAAGAAAAATTACTAATTAGCAAAATTTTATGACAGAAACAAAGAAAAAAGCATTTTTTTCTCAAAATGTACGTTCTTTTTTTATTTATAGCACAAACAATATAAAAAAAAACACTAGTAACTAAATACCACCAAAAGAAAGCTCTATTTGTGTGAAAAAAAGGACGCAAGTTTCATATTGTGTGTTTCAGTGTTGAGTAATTGTCATTCAAACTGTGAGAGCACTGAAAGCTGAAAATTGGTCTGGGCAGGAAGGGAGCGTAAGTGCCCTCCCTGTATTGAGGTGGTTAAATAAAGGACTAAAATACATATACAGAGGCGGCTCTCTAATTAGGCAAATTAAGCGGTCGCCTTAGGCCTCGCACTCCCAGGGGACTCACGGCCGCCTAATTTGCCTGACGTGTGTGGGAGTTGGAGGAGATGTCCCCCAGTTGGTGTCCCCAGGGCCGTCTCTATGCCCGCTACTACTTTTACTCCTGCCAGGGGCGGACTGTTCAATTCAGCACTGCCAGGGATGAAGTCCCAGGGTCAGTGGGTGGCTCCATGTACTCCCCCTCTCCCGACTCCTCCCCTTCTGCCAGGCCCTGTGGATCTCCTGCCATGTGCAGAGCCCAGCTAAAGCCAGCAGCGGCCGAGCAGCTCTCACTCTGCTCCACTCTCCAGGATGAATGTCTGTAATGGAGGACCTGCCAATACCGGCCCAGCGCCCGGCGATCATCGGGGAGACTGTCTGCTGTCGGAGCTTCCAGGTACAGAATGATGACAGTCCTGCCCGATACTGACACATCCAGTGACGTCACCCCTGACCAAGGGGGCTCCGATAATCACTACTGCCAGCCGCCCCACACACGGGTGATGCCATCTGGCATATCATGGCACCTACTGACCCCCTGTCATCACCAAAATTCTAGAAACTGTGAATTCATAGTTCATAAGATTTAAGGCTCTTAATATATGCAATTTGTACAGTTATTTTTTTATCGCTTGAATTATTTTTCCGGTTTTGGGCGTGAGTGGGGCCTCATGTTTAAGATTTGCCTAAGGCCTCACAAAGCCTAGAGCCACCTCTGTACATATATAATGTTATGTTATTAAGGTTCAACAGTGTTATTTCTTACTAACAGACAGAACAGTCATCTCATAAAGTTTATAAAGTTCTTTTTAGCCTGGATCCCAACTTTATAAACTATGAGATAATCGCTCTGTCCGATGGAGCTAATGGAAAATTAGTTCTTATAGCGAATGACCTATGTATAAACAATTAATTATCTACACTGTTAAAGCTGCTGGTTCCATCACATTATATAAGATTTTAGATCATTAGTCTCTTATCTATAGAGACATATTGAACTGTGAGAAGAGGTGCTTGTCTATCTTAAGTGTTTTTTATATTTTTAATTTGTCTGACAGTTTTTGTCCTTTTTGTTTTCTTTGCAATATTGTATTCAGAATTATGTCATTTAAATCATTGCTTTGAATCTTTTTTTTTGGAAGGGGAGGGGGGGCGATAAAGTTTGGTTTGTTTTTTGTTTACTTATTGCTTTTCGTTTTTTTTTTTTTTTTTTTTCTTTCTCACATAATAAAACTTATACACTTTATTTTTGTGTGTACTAATAGTCACCTGCTTTAGGAATTTTTTTAGACTCTTGGGGGTTGATTTACTAAAACTGGAGAGTGCAAAATCTGGTGCAGCCCTGCATGGTAGCCAATCACCTTCTAACTTCAGCTTGTTCAGTTAACCACTTGACCTCCGGAAGGTTTACCCCCCTTCATGACCAGGCCATTTTTTTGCCATACGGCACTGCGCTATTTAACTAACAATGGGCACAGCAGGGGTACAGCCCCAGGAGGAAGTCAGCAGAGCACAGGGATGGTGGGAGCCCCTCATAATGAGCACAGCACAGGGATGGTGGGAGCCCCTCATAATGAGCACAGCACAGGGATGGTGGGAGCCCCTCATAATGAGCACAGCACAGGGATGGTGGGGGGCCCTCATAATGAGCACAGCACAGGGATGGTGGGAGCTCCTCGTAATGAGCACAGGGATGGTGGGAGCTCCTCATAATGAGCACAGGGATGGTGGGAGCTCCTCATAATGAGCACAGCACAGGGATGGTGGGAGCCCCTCATAATGAGCACAGCACAGGGATGGTGGGAGCCCCTCATAATGAGCACAGGGATGGTGGGAGCCCCTCATAATGAGCACAGCAGGGGTACAGCCCCAGGAGGAAGTCAGCACAGCACAGGGATGGCGGGAGCCCCTCATAATGAGCATAATGAGTCGATGACTGCCATATTGAGAAAGGTATTTTTTGCTTTTTAAATTCATCATAACGAACGTTCGTAATTGTTACAAAAAAATGAACGAACCTAACGAAAATTCGTATTTCGGACGAATCCAAATTGAATTTCGGAGACGAATTACGAAATATGAATTAACGGCTATACGAAACAGAACGGAATGAAAAAAATGTTTATTGACGGCGCACATGTCTACTGCCTACAGCCTGGCCCCAATAACTTTAGACCAAGGCAATACTGCTTCGGGAAGGCTCCCTACATTTATGGAAATAAAAACTAGAAGAAAGAAATATCTTGTACAGGGTCATGTATGTTTTATCTTTTTTTGTGCTGACACATTTGGAAAGTCATGTCCACTCTTCTCAACAACATTCACGCACTACGTCCATAAATAACCCAACTATCCAAGGTAAACGGACAGAGGATGTGAACCTTTTTATGATATTACTTGGATTCAATTTTTCATCCCCGTAAAATAATTTTCTCATCATGCTCCTACATTTTATTCACCTTTTGTTTAAATATTACATGTGACCCTCTCTAAATCTTTCTCTGATTCTGAGGTTATGCAGAAAAGGAAAACTTCCCGCGTTGCGCTGCTTCTCCCCTGAGGCTGCTGTATGCTTCACTGTGCATGACTGACAGGGGGGGGGGGGGGGGGGGGGGGGGATTCCAACAGCAATGCTACAATTTATCCGAGTTGTCAGGGGTACAATTTACTGAATGTCAGAGCAGCTATTATTGTTGATGTTCCCAGCCGTAGCGGGCGAACACGCGTTCGGTCGGAGCCTCTTTAAATTTTGCCGTATGATAAGAGTAACATTCCATGAATCTATTCATAGATTTTCTTGCGCGCTCGCCTCCGGCTGTTGTTAATTTCAGGAGCATAACATTCATAAACGTGGAAAATGTTTATTAAATGTACTAAATTTCCCCCTTAGCACATAAAAAAAAAAAAAAAGTTCTGCTGTGAAGATTATAAATCTGTTCATGACATTCTGAAACAAAGAAGGTTTTCTAATAAACTTTTCACTGTTGTTTATGAACATTGACGTGCATTGATGTACTTTTTTATTGCTTAATATGTATGTGTTCTACAACTTCATATATACAACCAAGGAAAAAATACACAGCTTCACTTGTTTTTGGGTGTAGGGATTCTGCCATGATGGTGCTTTGGTGTGAGATGGATAGGAACTGGTGCCGATAATGTTATGAAGGTGAATGAAGTGAAGTTATGTGTGAGCAAGTGATATGAAATTCCCGAGTAGGGATGAGCTTTGAGTTCGAGTCGAACATTGCCTGTTCGCCTGTTCAGCGAACAGCGAACAATTTGGGGTGTTTGCGGCAAATTCGAAAAGCTGCGAGCAACCTGTAAATGTCTATGGGAGAAATCTCAAGTGCTAATTTTAAAAGCCTATATGCAAGTTATTGTCATAAAAAGTGTTTGGGGACCCGGGTCCTGCCCCAGGGGACATGTATCAATGCAATTTTTTTTTTTTAAAAACGGCTGTTTTTTTCAGGAGCAGTGATTTTAATAATGCTTAAAGTGAAACAATAAAAGTGTAATATTCCTTTAAATTTCGTACCTGTCTATAGTATGCCTGTGAAGGGGCGCATGTTTCCCGTGCTTAGAACTGTCCCTGCACAAAGTGTCATTTTTGCAGGAAAAAAGCTATTTAAAATCACTCGCGGCTAATGAATTGCCGACTCCCGTAATACAGAGAACAGTCATTCATTGAAAGTCATTGATAAAAAAAAAAGTCATTGATAAAAAAAAAAAATGCGTGGGGGTCCCCCCAAATTTAATTACCAGGCCCTTCAGGTCTGCTATGGATATTAAGGGGAACCCTGCGTCAAATTTAAAAAAAAATGACATGGGGGTCCCCCTAAATATCCATACCAGACCCTTCAGGTCTGGGAAGGATTTTAAAAGGAACCCCGTCCAAAAAAAAAAAAATGGCGTGGGGTCCCCCTCAAAATCCATACCAGACCCTTATCCGAGCACGCAACCTGGCAGGCCGCAGGAAAAGAGGGGGGGGATGAGAGCGCCCCCCCCCTCTCCTGAATCGTACCAGGCCACATGCCCTCAACATTGAGAGGGTGCTTTGGGGGTCTGTGACCCCTCAAAGCACCATGTCCCCATGTTGATGGGGACAAGGGCCTCATCCCCACAACCCTGGCCATTGGTTGTGGGGGTCTGCGGGCGGGGGCTTATCGGAATCTGGAAGCCCCCTTTAACAAGGGGACCCCCAGATCCCAGCCCCCCCCCCTTTGTGAAATGGTAAGGGGGTACAAAAGTACCCCCTACCATTTCACCAAAAAAGTGACAGAAATGTTCAAAATGACAGGAGACGGTCTTTGACAATCCCTTTATTAAAATCTTCTTTCATCTTCTTTCTTCTGGTCCTTAATAAAGGAATTGTTAATAAAATAAATAAAATAAATAAATAAAAATAAATAATAAAAAATTTGAAAGCAGGTTTCTTAAATTTTCTGACAACGAAATCCGTTGTCAGGAATTCCGATCGTGTTTTCCGACGCACAAAATTCCACGCATGCTCGGAATCAAGCAGAAGAGCCGCACTGGCTATTGAACTTCATTTTTCTCGGCTCGTCGTACGTGTTGTACGTCACCGCGTTCTTGACGTTCGCAATTTCTGACAACATTTCTGTGACCGTGTGTATGCAAGACAAGTTTGAGCCAACATCCGTCGGGAAAAAAAAATGGATTTTGTTGTCGGAATGTCTGACCGTGTGTACGCGGCATACGTCTAGATTTGTATAGAACTTCAACTGTCTCTGTTTCTGAATCTTTTGATTTTCTTTTTTTACGGTTCTCACTGACAGCGACGTCTGCATCTGCACTATTTATAATATACAAGGCTTGTGACAAGTTCACTTTAATAAGATGCTCTTTTAAGTTAGACATTGTCAACTGATTAATACATCTGCCGTGCTTCATCATTTCCTGCCTGCATCCCTACTCCTCCCCAGGGAAGGGCATTGTGATTTGGACAAGAATTCTTTATCCAGAAAACCTCAGATACGTTCACAGCAATGTCGAGTCTTCTCATTTTCATCTTCAGAATCCTCTGTGCAATTAATATCATGCATCCTCTCCCCTTCCTTCCTGCCGCTGTTTATTGTTCTGCAGAAATGTTCCTCAACTGATGGATAAATCAGAACAAAGATGCTCACACCGTCACTTCTGTGTCCTTGTCAATGGTCATTTCCCGCAGACAGATCTATTATCACACCTAACAAGCTGGAGAAGGGGGCAGAGATCGGAATACGAGGCTTGCCAAATTCATCCCACTAATGTGAGACTTCTAACAGGAAACCTTCTCTGTATTAGGGCCAGTGCTTAATCTGCAATCATCTCCTCCTGAACATAACAGATTTGAAAATACCTGGGAATCAGATTTGCTGTTTGGCAGAATCTTCAAGAAATTGGACAGAGAAGTAATTCTCCATTCTCAGCCTGCAATGTCCCTATTGCTTCAGTACGTAGCACAGTAAAACCTTCTTAGAACAGAAGGTATTCAAGCCTCGTTCCCTCAAATATCTCAAAACAAGAGGATTATTCCCAGTAGCGGCTGGTGTTTTTTTTTGGGGGGGGGTTGCAAACAACCACTCCCCCCCAGTTGGTTAGTCGGCAACACTCCCCTAACCCACCACTTACCTTATTAGTTGCAGGCATGCAGGCTCCTACGGGTGGTGGGCAGTGGTCGGGTTGCAGGCTTCTATGGGTGGGTTGCGAGCTCCTACGGGCGGCGGGTTGCCGGCTCCTATGGTCGTGGTGCGGGCTCCTACGGGCAGCAGGTGCGGGCTCCCATGGGCTGGTTGCAGGCTCCTATGGGCGGCGGGTTGTGGACTCCTATGGTTGGGTTGCAGGCTCCTATGGGCGGTGGGTTGCGGGCTCCTACAGGTGGTGGGTTTTGGGCACCTATTGGCGGGTTGCAGGCTCCTACGGGCAGGGGGTTGAGGGCTCCTATGGTCGGGTTGCGGGCTCCTACGAACGGCAGGTGAAGGCTCCTATGGGTGGGTTGCAGGCTCCTACGGGCGGCAGGCTGTGGGCTCCTATGGTCAGGTTCCTGGCTCCTATGGGTGGCAGGTTGTGGGCTCCTATGGTCGGATTGTGGGCTCCTACAGGCGGCAGGTTGCGGGCTCCTATTGGCGGGTTGCGGGCTCCTATGGGCAGGGGGTTGAAGGCTTCTATGGGCGGGTTGCAGGCTTCTACGGGCGGCGGGTTACGGGCTCCTATGGGCGGCGGGTTGCGGGCTTTTACGGGCCCGACGGGCCTCCTCTTCCTAGGCATCCAATAGGATTGCCTGTCCTTTCAGCCAATCGGGTGTCTCAAAACCCGCTTCCTGATTGGCCGGGAGGAGGATCAGTGTTACAACAGCGAATATTGAGTGGGATCGGAGAGTACTCTCGCAGTCTCTGCTCAAATTCATCCCAAAGGTGTTCTATCTGGTTGAGGTCAGGACTCTGTGCAGGCCAGTCAAGTTCCTCCACCCCAAACTCGCTCATCCATGTCTTTATGGACCTTGCTTTGTGCACTGGTCCCAATCATTTTGTGGAGGGGGGGGATTATGGTGTGGGGCTGTTTTTCTAGGGCTTGGGCTTGGCCCCTTAGTTCCAGTGAAGAACTTTGTGGGAACAGTTTGGGGATGGCCCCTTCCTGTTCATACATGACTGTGCACCAGTGCACAAAGCAAGGTCCATAAAGACATGGATGAGCGAGTTTGGGTTGGATGGACATTCCTATAGACACACTCCTGAACCTTGTGGACGGCCTTCCCAGAAGAGTTGAAGTTGTTATAGCTGCAAAGGGGGGCCAACTCAATACTGAACCCTACGGACTAATGTCCTATCGGACCATGTTGTCGGAAAATCCGACCGTGTGTGGGCTCCATCTGACTTTTTCCGACGGAATTCCCGACGGAAAAAAATTTGAGATCCTGCTCTCAAATTTTCCGACAACAAAGTCCAATAGGACTTTTTCCGATCGTGTGTAGAGAATTCCGACAGACAAAGTGCCACGCATGCTCAGATCACATTACAAGACCAAAGATATTGGCTACTAGCCTCTACGTAGTCCCGTCGTATGCAACGAACGTCACCACTTTCAGAATGATCGGATTTTCCGAAAACTTTGTCCGACCGTGTGTATGCAACACCAGTGTCGGACAAAATCTGTCGGAAAAAATCAGACAGATTTTGTGGTCGGAATTTCCGACCGTGTGTACGGGGCAAAAGATTGGGATGCCATTAAAGTTCATGTGCGTGTAAAGTAAAGGCAGGCGTCCCAATACTTTTTGTTATATAGTGTATACAAACTGTTCTGGGTAAAGTTGCGCTTTGCATTTGGCTGCTTGTCTGGAGTTTTCCTTTAATAGTAAATAGTTTTAGACCGATAAGTCTTTGTGTGTAGAGCCCGTGGCAGGCGTCATATCGCCGTGTTTGTCATTGTCGTTCTCCACGGTTTCTCACAGCCTCCAATCTACCGGAATTATCGTCAGCCTGACATCCACCAAACGATCGTGAGCTCCTCTGATTACCATATCACTCTATCAGGTAATTGGTTACAGTTGCATTATTTATATATAACAATACCTGGATCTGAACATTTTTTTTGGAATTTGCTGCTTGTTGAGCCGATTCCTGTGAAATTCAGGAGCTAATCTGACAAGTTTGATTGGCATTTCTCGGGCAGTAATTGCTTTGGAGGATTGCCTAATCTGCTGACAGAGTTTTTTTTTTTAATGTCTTTCGCATAGACTAGTTTTTATTTCTAACGAGGAAACTGCGTGGCAAGAAAAGACCGGCTGGAATGTTCGTTTTTCTACTGAACTCGAGTAATTAAACATTGACGGTATGTAAATGCCATGAAGGATAAAACCAAGACAAATGTCACTCAGCAAATGAAACATTGAAACAATGTGGTAATATAAGGTTACTTTTATTAAGACATTGAAAATCTTTTTTCTGCCTACCGGGCACTTTCACCCCCTTCCTGCCCAGATTAATTTTCAGCTTTCAGCGCTGTTGCACTTTGAAGGACAATTGCGCGGTCATTCAACATGCCTTCTTTGATGTGCGCTGATGAGGCTGCACTGATGTGCACTGATGAGGCTTCACTGATGGACACTGATGGGCACTAATGAGGCTGCACTGACTGGTACCGATGAGGTGGCACTGATGAGGCTGCACTCATAGGTGGAACTGATAGGCAGAACCGATAGGCACTGATGAGGTGGCAATGATGAGGCAACACTGATGGGCACTGATGAGGCTGCACTGATGGGCACTGATGAGAAGGCACTGATGCGATGGCACTGATAGGCGGCACTGATGGGCACTGCTATGTTGCACTGATGGGCTCTGATATGCAGCACTTTTAGGCTGCATTCACACCTGAGCGTTTTGTAGCTTGAAGCCTGAAGCTACAAAACGCTAGAGGGGAAAAAATACATTATTCTCTATGGAGATGGTTCACATCTCCACTCCAAAACGCCTGAAGCCCTACGCCTGAAGCTCAAACAAGTTCCAGACCGTTTTAGTGACCTAGTGACCTTTTGCTCTGCACAAAATTCGTGGCAAAACGCGGTAAAAAACACCGCGAACCGCAGTAAAAATTGCGGTAAAAAACGCTGCAAAAAACGCTGCAATTCGCGCGATTTTCTGCCTGAAAAGCTACACTCAGGTGTGAATGCAGCCTTAGGCACTGATGGGCACTGGTAGGCAGCACTGATAGGTGGCACTGATTGACAGCACTGATGGGCACTGACCGGTGGCACTGGTGGGCACTAATAGCACTGGTAGGCACTGAGGCAGAGACCGATGTCCCTGTAACAGAAGCCAGTTACCGGGTTTATTCTTTTCTCCTCATGCTAAACCTGAGGAGAAAAAAAGCCGATACCCGTCTTCTGTTTACTTCTGCGATCAGCTGTCCGAAGGACTATTATTAAATTATTTAAAAATGTGAAAAAATGCACTAAAATGCTCAAACGCGCTTTGGCATTTTTAAATTAGCCAATAGAGAAAAATATAATCTGTTTCATCATTTGTTGTTATATTTTCAGATTTTTTATCATTTTCATTTTCGCTTTTTTTTTTTTTTTTTATTTCTTTATTTGTAAGGGGTTAAGAGTTAGGGTTTTATTTATTTATAATTATTTACTTTATTATTATTAATATTATTTATTTTGTTAGGTTGGGGGTTAATATTAGAGGTTAAGGGTTGGGCTTAGGGTTTTCTTATTTATTAATTTATTTGTATTATTTTTATTTATTTTATTATTCAATTATTTAATTATTGCAATTGAGCAGAAAAACGTATGAAACAAAATGCACTAGAAAGCTCAAACGCGCTTTGGCATTTTTTTAATTAGCCAATAGAGAAAAATATAATCGGTTTCATCATTTGATGCTATGTTTTTCAGCTTTTTCATAATTTTCATTTTCAGTTTCCCTTTTTTTTATTATAATTTTATTTTTTATTTTTATTTTTTTAAGGGGTTAAGAGTTACGTTTTTATTGATTTATAAGTATTTATTTATTTACTTTATGATTATTATTAGTATTTATTTTGTTAGGTTAGGGGTTAAGATTAGAGGTTAAGGGTTGGGGTTAGGGTTTTTTATTTACTTTTTTTTATTATTTATTTAGTTATTGCGATTGAGCAGAAAAATGCATGACAAAACACACAAAAATGCAAAAAAAAAAAATTCAAATCAAGTGTTTCCATGCATTTTTATGGAACAATAAAGTGTAAAAAAAAAAAATGCACCAATCTACTCGATTCTAGCTACAAAAAAGCTGAAGAACTTTTTCGAGCTTCTGGCATTAGGCTTCAGGCAACTTGTAGAGGAGATGTGAACCAACTCCATACAGAATAATAGATTTGTTCTCCTCTAGCATTTTGGAGCTTATAAGAGCAGCCCCAGCCCATATAGCAGCCTCTGGCATAGTTCCCTTGTGGAACTTACACAACTAATGCCCTGTACACACGACCGGTTTTGCCGTCGGAATAAACTCTGAAGGTTTTTTCGACGGAGTTCCGATGGAATTCCGCTCAAGCTGTCTTGCATACACACGGTCACACCAAATTCTGACCGTCCAGAACGCGGTGACGTACGACGGGACTAGAAAAAGGAAGTCCAATAGCCAGTAGCCAATAGCTTCCGTCTCGTACTTGCTTCAGAGCATGCGCCGTTTTTGGTGCATCGGAACAGCGTACAGACAAGCGGTTTATCCAATAGTAATTTGTTCCGTTGGAAAAATATAGAACCTGTTCTCTAATGCCCCGTACACACGGTCGGAAATTCCGACCACAAAATCAGTCGGATTTTTTCCGACAGATTTTGTCCGATGCTGGTGTTGCATACACACAGTCGGACAAAGTTGTCGGAAAATCCGATCATTCTGAACGTGGTGACATTTGTTGCGTACGACGGGACTACGTAGAGGCTAGTAGCCAATAGCTTTGGTCTTGTAATGTGATCTGAGCATGTGTGGCACTTTGTCCGTCGGAATTCGCTACACACGATCGGAAAAAGTCCGATAGGACTTTGTTGTCGGAAAATTTGAGAGCAGGATCTCAAACTTTTTCCGTCGGAAATTCCAATGGAAAAAGTCCGATGGAGCCCACACACGGTCGGAATTTCCGACAACATAGTCCGATAGGACATTTTCCGTCGGAAAATCCGACCGCGTGTACAGGGCATTAGTCCGTCTGAATTTTCAACAGAAAAAGTCAGATGGGGCATACACACGGTCGGAAAATATACGATGAAAAGCTCCCATCGGACTCTTTCTGTCGGAAATTCCGCTTGTGTGTACGCAGCATTAAAGTCCGCAGCAAGGTTTTTACTCAGTGTCCCATGAGCTGTATGCCACCCAGCATTCACATTCTCAGTCAAGAAGATAAAAAAGATCCTTCTCCAGACCCAGGACTTCAGGACAGTTGTTGTTGTTCAGTCGTTTAATCGTGTCCGACTCTTCGTGACCTCATGGACCAGAGCAGTGTATCTCAACTCCAGTCCTCAAGGCGCCCCAACAGGTCATGTTTTCAGGCACTCCATTATTTTTCACAGGTGATTTGATCAGTTTCACTGCCTTAGTAATTACCTCAGCCGTTTCATCTGAGGGAAATCCTGAAAACATGACCTGTTGGGGCGCCTTGAGGACTGGAGTTGAGAAACACTGGACCAGAGTGCGCCAGGCTTTCCTGTCCTCCACTGCCTCCCAGAGCTTGCTTAATTTCATGTTCATTGTTTTTAGATGATACTATCTATCCATCTTGTTTTCTGTCATCCTCTTGTTTTCCTTCCATGCCTTCCATGGTATTTTCCAATCAGTCCTTTCTTCACATTAGGTGGCCAAAGAATGCAAGCTTCAGCTTCAGGATCTGTCCTTCCAGTGAATATTCAGGGTTGATTTCCTTCAGGATTGACTGGTTTGATCTTCTTGCCATCCAAGGGACTTTCAAGAGTCTTCTCCAACACCATAGTTCAAAAGCGTTAATGCTTCGGCGTTCAGCCTTCCTCATGGTCCAACTTTCAGATCCATAGGTTGCTACTGGGAATACCATAGCTTTGACCATACGGCACTTTGTCGGTAAGGTGATGTCTCTGCTTTTTTATAATGTCGTCTAGGTTTGTTAGGTCAGGACAGTGCCATCCAGCATATTCAATCCTTTAGCAGTCTTACCCATGCCTTCAGCCCAGCTTCTGTTGAGGCCCAAACTGCAATCTCCTGCCTCAGAAGCTCTCTCTTAGGGACAGCAGCCCCCTAGGAGACTGGATCCCTCCTTGGAAAGGAAAGATACTCACACAGAGCTTTCCAAACACGTATTACCTCCCCAGCCACCTTCTAGATGCCTCTTTCCAGGGATTGGCTGGGGCATGATAAATATTCATACTGGTCATCCATATCTCCCTGACCTATATTCCGGAAGCTTCTTCCAGAAACAGGTGGGAGAAATCAAACACCCAGCGCAGGAAACCCTGAACAGGCAAAAACAATCAATCCCTGCTCCACTCTACAGTGAAGCCAAAAAAACGAATTTACCTAGCAGCCTAACTAGGAGGCCATTACATCTTTGACGTCACACAGCCCTCCTATGGAAGCCTTCGTAATCGCTGTTGTAGTAAAGACGGGATCGTTTGCAAATGTTGCTTTTTCTATTTTGGTTGTGTTAACTACAATAAATTTGAGGGCTGTTGTTGTTTATTTCGGTGCTGCCACTACTCACCCGCTGGGCCAGGTGTCAGCCAATAGTTTTAGCTCGGCACTGTAAGGACTCACATACAATCTATGGGCATTTAAAGACCCCAATTAATCTAGATTAATGCACAAAGCCGCTACGGGGCTCGAAATTCACAAGTCGTTGTAATTAATGGAAAACAAAAGCCAAACGCCTCCCTAATGAGCCATTGTAAAACTGACCAGCGCCATCTCTAATTAGATGCTGCCACACAATCCTTAATCATGATTCCCCTATTATAATGGAGAACTCCATGAGAGATTAAGGCTTTCGCCTTGCCCTTATAACACGGCTATACTTCATGGTGAAATATGGGACTGATAGAGATTGAAGAACATGAAGATTAGTATACTTGCCTATCTATATATATATATATATATATATATATATATATACAGTGATCAGCATAAATAAGTACACCCCTTTTGAAAAATAAGATTTCAATCAATATCTCCATGAACATAAGAACAATTTTCAAAATTTTGACAAAACTGAGTTCTATAGAACATTTGTTTCGCTCATTACATGAAAGTAAGGTTATTAACCACTTCAGCCCCGGACCAATTGGCAGCCAAAGGACCAGGCCCCTTTTTTGCGATTCGGCACTGCGTCGCTTTAACTGACAATTGCGCGGTCGTGCGACGTGGCTCCCAAACAAAATTGGGGTCCTTTTTTTCCCACAAATAGAGATTTCTTTTGGTGGTATTTGATCACCCCTGCAGTTTTTATTTTTTGCGCTATAAACAAAAATAGAGCGACAATTTTGAAAAAAATGCAATATTTTTTACTTTTTGCTATAATAAATATCCCCAAAAAATATATAAAAAAACATATTTTTTTTCCTCAGTTTAGACCGATACGTATTCTTCTACATATTTTTGGTAAAAAAATCACAATTAGCGATTGTTGATTGGTTTGCGCAAAAGTTATAGCGTTTACAATATAGGGGATAGTTTTATAGCATTTTTATTAATATTTTTTTTTTTTACTAGTAATGGCGGCGATCAGCGATTTTTATTGTGACTGCGACATTATGGCGGACACATCGGACATTTTTGACACATTTTTGGGACCATTGTCATTTATACAGCAATCAGTGCTATTTAAATGCATTGATTCCTGTATAAATGACACTGGCAGTGAAAGAGTTAACCACTAGGGGGCGGGGATGGGTTATGGTGGGTGACGTGTGTTTTTTTTTTTTTTTTTACATTAGGGGGCGGGGCTGACGTCTGACGTCATTGATCGGCTTTCCCTATGACAGGGAACAGCCGATCAATGACAGGCAGTGTAGGAAGCGCGGCAGTGTAGGAAGCGCGGGGAGAGGTTTGTTTACACAGACCTCTCCCCGTTCTTCAGCTCTGTGACCCGATCGCGGGACACCAGCGGCGATCGGGTCCGCTGGTCCCATGGCCGTGGTCACGGAGCTCCCGACCGGGGAGGATGTATATATACGTGCTTTTGCCTAGCCGTGCCATTTTGCCGACGTATATTTACATGCGGCGGTCGGGAAGCGGTTAATACAACTTAGATTACAAAATTTTACTCAAATTAGTTGATGCAAGAATGAATACACCCCACAACAAAAACTACTCCATCTAGTATTTTTTACGCCCTCCATTATTTGTAAGGACAGCACCAAGTCTTCTAGGCATGGAATGAACAAGTTGGCGACATATTGCAACATCGATCTTTTTCCATTCTTCAAGAATAGCCTCTTTTAGAGCCTGGATGCTGGATGGAGCGTGATGCTCAACGTGTCGCTTCTCTCGAATGGGTTTGAAACAGGAGACATTCTTGGCCACTGAATCTCTTTCACCCCATTATTCTTCAGAAATGCAACAGTGGTCTTAGATGTGTGTTTTGGATCCTTGTCATGTTGGAAAAGTGCATGATGACCAAGGGCACGGAGTGATGGTAGCATTTTCTCTTTCAATATAGAGAAGTACATCTGTGAATTCAATACCATCAATGAAATGCAGCTCCACCACACCAGCAACACTCATGCAGCCTCACAGAAGGACACGGCCACCACTATGTTTCACAGTAGGCACCATGCATTTTTTGACCTTTGCGACGCCATACAGTTTTGAAGCCATCACTTCCAAAAACCTTTATACAGAGTCCCAGTGTTCTTCTTCTTTTTCAGCACGGGCCTTGACAAATTCTAGGTGGGCTTTTTTGTGCATGAGCTTTAGGAGAGGCTTCCTTTTGTGGAGGACACCCATGCATGCCATTCCTCTGCATGTCCGCAAGACCGCTGTGATTGGCTGTCACAGTGGTCACATGATCAGGAGCAGGGTTTTTATGCAATATTCACCTTTAATACAGAGCTGTTCCCTGCAGTAAGTACTCTCTGCCACTAGATGGTGTAAATGTTTAAGGTTGTATGACAGCCAGTACCGTTCAACCCATTTTCTCATTGTTGAAATGGACCCATCCCCTGGGGGTGCGTCATCACATCAGACTGCGCTTAGAGTATTACTGAATGGTGCTTACAGGTCTCTAATTGTACACCATCCAGTGCAGGAGTAAGGACCCCCAATTGCTAGCTATATATATACACATTATATATTTTTTCTTTTATATTATATTATTATTTCTTTTTTATAGTATTATTATAATTATTATTTTTCAAGTTTCATATTCTTAATTTTGATATATTATTTATATATTATATTATTATTAATTAATTATTATTATATTATATATATAATTGTATTTTTGTTAAAGTTTTATCAAAGTACAAAACTTAGATCGTACAAAGAAAATACCACGTGTAGAGACGGTACCAACAACGGAGGCGTCAATGAAAGAGGGTTACAAATCGTTGATATCTATTGCACAAAGTCAAAGGAAAAGGAAAAAAAAAAAGAGCCGATAATCCCACCCGCCTCGGTCAGTGGAGACGAGAGCAGGCAGGGTGCCAAATTCAGAGGAGTCCCAAGCCTCCCATATCTTGTTAAACTGGGTTTCAGCATCTCCCACCTGAGCAGTCATAGATTCCATTCTACGTATTTCCAAAATCACCTTCAGAAGTTGGGCCTGAGAAGGGGGGATAGTGGACAGGGACGGACTAACAACACAACATGGGGCCCCCGGTCAATATGCAACTATGGGGCCCCCAGGCAATCAGAGTTTATGGGGCCACACATTATACACACACACAGTATACAATCGCACAGTATACACATACATGTTTCTATTGGCTGAGAAGGAACTGGAGAGGTGGGGCAGCTATAATATCGGGATTTTTAGACCAAAAGGATGTCGGTAAGGGACATTTCAAAAACAGATGTAAAAAAACACAGATTTTTACATACTGTCCCTGGTTTTACTGAGGCTGGCAATCCTGATAGGGTCCCCTAGTGGCCCGGGGCCCTCGGGAAGTGCCCGAATGGCCGAATGGTCAGTCCGCCCCTGATAGTGGATAACCAATGTAGAGGAATAGTTATTTTAGCTGCTAGCTAAATAAAAGAGGACAATTTGTTCAAAGATTTTCCAACACCAGGAAAAGGAAGGCCCATAAGACAATGTAGCATATCCATCGACAAAGAGTGATCGAGCACTTGTTGGATCAGAGATATGACCGTAGACCAATAAGGCACAATAATCCCACATTGCCAGAAGATATGGAAATGGGTACCCCTTTCTTTACCACAACGCCAGCATAGAGGGGAGAGGGAACGATGCTGACAGTGTACTACTGCAGGAGTTCTGTACCAGAACATGATGATTTTATAAGCCGTCTCTCTCTGTGTCATGCATCTGGAAATTTTGGAAGTGGATGTCCATATTTTGTTCCAACATGGGAGGGAGATGGGGCTTTGAAGAATAGAAGACTATATACGCATATAAGCATGATGATCCTCAGAAATTGGAGTGTAGTCATGTAGTAGTTTATAAATAGAGGAGATCAAATGCAACTGATGGGGGCTTTGAGCACATATAAGTTCAAAGGCGGTGGGTTTGGATAGTATAAGCAAAGGTGAAAGTGTGAAGAGATAATGTTTAATTTGGAGATAGAAATAAAACGGGGATGTGGAATTTAGTCTGGAGGTCTGCAAATGTATGAAACTTGCGAGTGACTGGGTGAAGAATTTGGCGTAATTGAAACAAACCGGCTTCAGCCCAGTGTGATATTCGGGGGTAGGATAAGCTATCAGGGTTAACCACTTCAGCCCCGGACCATTTGGCAGCCAAAGGACCAGAGGTCTTTTTTCAATTTCGCACTGCACTGCTTTAACTGGTAATTGCGCAGTCATGCAATGTTGTACCCAAACAGAATTGGCGTCCTTTTCTTCCCACAAATAGAGCTTTCTTTTGATGGTATTTGATTGCCTCTGTGATTTTTATTTTTTGCGATATAAAACGGAAAAAAAAAAAAAGAGTGAAAATTTTGAAAAAAAAAGAGATTTTCTACTTTTTGTTATAAAAAAAATCTAATAAACTCAATTTTAGTCAAACATTTGGGCCAAAATGTATTCAGCCACATGTCTTTAGTAAAAAAAATGCCAATAAGCGTATATTTATTGGTTTGCGCAAAAGTTATAGCGTCTACAAACTAGAGTACATTTTCTGGAATTTACACCGCTTTTAATTTATGACTGCCTATTTCATTTCTTGAGGTGCTAAAATGGCAGAGAAGTACAAAACCCCCCCAAATGACCCCATTTTGGAAAGTAGACACCCCAAGCTATTTGCTGAGAGGCATGTTGAGCCCATTGAATATTTTTTTTTTTAGTCCCAAGTGATTGAATAAAGACAAAAAAAAAAAAAAATGTTTTCAAAAAGTTGTCACTAAATGATATATTGCTCACACATGCCATGGTTATATGTGGAATTGCACCCCAAAATACATTTTGCTGCTTCTCCTGAGTATGGGGATACCACATGTGTGGGACTTTTTGGGAGCCTAGCCGCGTACGGGGCCCCGAAACCCAAGCACCGCCTTCAGGATTTCTAAGGGTGCAAATTTTTGATTTCACTCCTCACTACCTATCACAGTTTCGAAGGCCATAAAATGCCAAAATAGCACAAACCCCCCCCCCAAATGACCCCATTTTGGAAAGTAGACACCCCAAGCTATTTGTTGAGAGGCATGTTGAGCCCATTGAATATTTTTTTTTTTAGTCCCAAGTGATTGAATAAAGACGAAAAAAAAAAAAAAAAAATTTTAAAAAGTTGTCACTAAATGATATATTGCTCACACATGCCATAGTTATATGTGGAATTGCACCCCAAAATACATTTTGCTGCTTCTCCTGAGTATGGGGATACCACATGTGTGGGACTTTTTGGGAGCCTAGCCGCGTACGGGGCCCCGAAACCCAAGCACCGCCTTCAGGATTTCTAAGGGTGCAAATTTTTGATTTCACTCCTCACTACCTATCACAGTTTCGAAGGCCATAAAATGCCAAAATAGCACAAAACCCCCCCAAATGACCCCATTTTGGAAAGTAGACACCCCAAGCTATTTGCTGAGAGGCATGGTGAGTATTTTACAGCTCTCATTTGTTTTTGAAAATGAAGAAAGTAAAGAAAAAAAAAAAAAAATTTTTTTTTTCTTTTTTCAATTTTCAAAACTTTGTGACAAAAAGCGAGATCTGCAAAATACTCACAATACCTCTCAGCAAATAGCTTGGGGTGTCTACTTTCCAAAATGGGGTCATTTTGGGGGGTTTTATACCATCTGGGCATTCCATGGCCTCCGAAACTGTGATTGGCAGTGAGAAGTGAAATAAAAAAATTACACCCTTAGAAAGCCTGAAGGCGGTGCTTGGTTTTTTTTTTTTTGGGGTGACGTACGCGGCTAGGCTCCCAAAAAGTCCCACACATGTGGTATCCCCGTACTCAGGAGAAGCAACAGAATGTATTTTGGGGTGTATTTCCACATATGCCCATGACATGTTTGAGCAATATATCATTTAGTGACAACTTTTTGTAAAAAAAATATATATTTTTTTTTTTTTCATTATTCAATCTCTTGGGACAAAAAAAATAAAAATTTAATGGGCTCAACATTGCTCTCAGCAAATAGCTTGGGGTGTCTACTTTCCAAAATGGGGTCATTTGGGGGGGGGTTTGAACTGTCCTGGCATTTTATGCACAACATTTAGAAGCTTATTGGATATTTTGTCAACAGATTAATGTTGGAGAATGATGGACTTTTTAGGCGTCAGATAAATATAACAAGTTTTTTTATTAAAAACATATAAGAAAAGGAATATAAAAATAAATTATAAATCTAAAACAGATTGTTTGGAAATAACAACCTGGCACACTATAGAAATATTTAACAGGCTGATGTATAAGTACGCTCAGATAGTAACAAAGTGGTTCCAATGAAGTCACTATATAATCATTCAAATTTCCTTAGAAAGATTGTGACATTAAAGTAAACAAAAACACACTAAACCAACAGTGAGTGATACAATCATACAGAAGAACAGCTTGTTTGTAGTTGCTCTACATGTTACGCGTCCTAAGACGCTTCCTCAGGAGCTTTCTATATTAGGGGTAAAAAGAAACAAATATACAATAAGAGAACAATACATAAAATATGACATAATCGAATGTAACATTGGATCGAAGGCAGCCCGAGGCGTAGGAACGTTGACCGCCATCAAAGGGGGGGGGGGGGGAAAGAGAAAAAAAGAGAAAAAGAAGGAGGGGAAGTGATAGCAGAGCAGAAAAGAAGGGGGGGGGTTAGGGAAGAGAGGGGGGTTTGTCCGTGTAGGGTGAATAGATAGGAAATGAGATTGGGTGAGACAGGAATGAGAACGAGGAGAAGGAGAGATAGGAGAAAATTATTCAGCGGAGTGAAAAGGTGTGCATTATGGGAACGAGTGCAACATAATCAATTGCATAGTGAGTGTGGTATTAAATGTATACTTAAAATCCCTATAGAGGGGAGGGAGTTTAGTAGAACGGGGAACCAACATACGTTTGTCAGCAGGGGTGCTCTGGACATATATATATGTCAATAGGCCGAGGAGTTCTGTATTGATATTTTATTGGTAGGTTATTTTTTATTGTTTATTATTTATTATTATTATTTTTTGTTGTTAATATATTTATTTATTCATTTTTTATATATAGAAAAATTATCATCAATATTAGTATGGATATGCCAAAAATCTATGCTCACTCATCAATGTGTACCAGTGCTGGGAAAGATATTAAATGGTGCACCAATATTGTGCAATATATGTGTAGAAATTAGATAGTTAGAGTCATATATCATAGTATGTGTATAGATACAACTGTAGATATATAGTAAGCTTTTAAGGGTGCAAGTGCACCTCCACATTCATCCATCCATATAGGAGGGAGAAGTAGACTTGTTACTTGTTGATGCACTAGTATGCACATTGATGTTAGCATAGTAAAGGAATCATTCATGATATGAAGAAAAAAAGGGGGGGGGGGAAATTAAAAGTTTCTACTTACCCTATGGTGGGGAAATAGCCTAGTAATTATTGCTGTGAGCCCATACATTGGGGTCAAGAGGTAAGTAGGGGGAAAAGCAGATGCTGCAGAACCCGTTAGCCTAGAGAGCCTCCGACTGACCAATGCTAGTGTGGAAGGGTGGAGAGGGGTTCAGCCTGCTTGTCCACAAGTGTCCTACAAAAGGGACACAACAAAGGCATAAAAGTGAATAGATTTAACTGATTCCAGGTAGGCCAAGAAGTATCTTGACCAAGTAGGAGTGTCAGTGTCTTACCTCGTAACAATATGGTTCCGTTATGGTCCCCGCTCTGGCAGCTGTGCGGCTGTGTGGAAAGGCTGCTCTGTCTGACGGCAGCCTGAGCCGTCTTTATAGTGCAGCCGTCCCGGTAGTGACGTCACCGCGCGGACGCGGAGCGTCATACTACCCGGCCGAGTCCTAGTGCGCATGCGTCAAAGAACGTAGAGACGCGGCGTCGGTTAAAGTAACCAGCGTCGCAATCTCGGCTCATGCGTGTGCGCAGGACACGGCTCCAGGAAGAGGAGCGATGATCGCAATCCCCCCTGAGGCCGAAAGCGTCACTAGAGCTGCAGCAAGTGCAGCCAGTGATGCTTTGTGGCCGCATAATACACTACAACGGAACGCTCCATCTGACAATCAGAGAAAGAAAAAAAGGGGGACAGAAAGAGAGCAAAGGATAATTGATTAAGAAAAGGAAGCTCAGCTGAGAAGGAAAAGGGGGAATAAATAAGAACCATAGGAAAGTGACATAATGGAAAAATGTGACGGGCAACGATCATGTAGCCAGGGGGTGCCTTCCATCCAATGATGGAACTTTTGGAATGGTGTTAATTAGCAGGTGTATCTAGAATATCATAGGTAGACATCCAAGGACAAAAACCTTGAAATGTACATTATAATAATATGGTGTACAGAGAGTGAAAACAATATAGATTAATATAATAAGTGTGAACATAAAAATAGGAAAAGGTGTGTATTACATATAGATAAATAAGGTATTGTTTTTTTGAAGTGTTTGATCGAACAGTAACAACGGTTCAGATCATTTGCCTTATTGTGATAGCGACCGCATAAAGTATATAGGCGGGATCTAACACACTGCTCTACGGAATTCGTAGTATACTGTCTCTCCTGCCCATGTAACCTACTCTATGTAGGCCGCACTACCCGAACACTACGAAAAAGATTTGGCGAACACAGACGATCGATCGAGGAAAAGAAGAACCTGACTATCCCAAGACATTTTACGGAATTCCACCAAGGCTCCACCAATGGCCTACATGTTTGGGCCATAGAAACCATCCCTGACACTTTCCCTAGAGCGGAACGCATCAAACGCCTATGCGAGAGGGAAACCTTCTGGATCTACACCCTGGACAGTCTCAAGCCAGGAGGACTCAACGAGGAGATCGAAATCCACTCCATTTTTTAGCCTCCATTTTTTAGCCACCACTCGTTGTCCCCCATCTCCCTTTTTATTTTCCCCCCTCCCCCAAAACCCCCCCCCCCCCCCACAAAAATACCCTACCACCTTTTTCGAAACACCCCTCCCCCACTCCAAAGGACCAGCCCTTGTAAAGTGTTTATATATATATATATATATATATATATATATACATGCTTGCAAAAAATCTCATATAAACCATAAAACCTCCCAAGTCCCCCCCCTTCTTATTTTTACCGGTCACCAACAGTCATCAGAGCAAGCGTCACCTCCCTCCTCCATCACACCATTTCCATCTCCTTAATTTTTCCCCCCATCATCTACATATATTTCCTGAAATTTCTCCTTAAATATCTCCTTATTATCTAAAAACATAATTTTTTTTTTTTTTTTTTTTTTTTTTTATTTTTGTATTTATTTATTTATTTTTTTTTTTTTTTTTTTTTTTTTTTTTGTATATAACTTTCATATAAAATTTACTTGTACAGATTTTATATAGATTTTTGAATACAGCTCTTTAATACAGCATTTTAATCACTTCCTATTCTTTCTCATTCTGATCACATCTATATCTCCATTCTGCAGCACACTCCAATTGCCCACATTATTTCATGCATACTATAAACTCTCCCCTATATATAAATAATATATCCTCCATTTTCCACCCATCATCTTTCACCCCTTTCGCCATCCTTCCTTTTTATATTTTATTTTTTATTCCTCACCTCATCCACACTACTGTCATTCTATAACATATTGACCCACCAAACTACAATCCCCATCAGCCCTCTCTCTCCCAGTCCCGCCCACACTCACATTCCCTTCCCCTCCTCATGATTGCTTCCACATCATCACCTTTCCCTCCCCCCCCCCCCCCCTGCTCTTGCTACACACATTTTTAACAGTCAAAACATCTCAGCACAAATTATGTTACCAAACATGAATGATCCTTTTAAACTTCTCACAACACCTCTAATACATGATCAGCGTTGGCCAATTTTAAAGTTTTTAAAGTATTTTAAAGTATAAAGATAGATACCGCCCCCATTTTTTTATTTTTTTTTCCTCCCACACTCCCCCTTCCCCCTTCAACCACTATAAATATGTGTCTACAAGCTGCAGCTGTTTACACCGCCTAATGAAGGAGCACGCATGCTCCGAACGCGAGCGCTTCCACGCCTACCAACGTCATCAATCCTGCTGACCTGCCTATCCTGGGACGCACTCACCTCGGAACCACGAGACGCAAGGGACCGTGCGTTTCCCCACCATAGCCATGACACCGGAGGACGGCCGAGGACTTCAGACAAAATAAAGATACCGCTACGTGCCTGATATTTTTAAACAAAGTGTGAGTACATACTTTCTTTTTATTTTCACATACAGTTCCCACTGTAATCAGACCCACTACTCTTAGAGCGGCGCTGCTCTCTCTCTTTTCTCCTCTACACCAGAGTCTCTTCTGCTCTATGGAGCCGGCTGCCGCATCTTACAAGCACACACTGTTACTCCTGGACTGAGAAAAAACTGTCCAAAAAACACATCACAGTGTTTCTCCCCTTCAGCCCCCACTCTCTCTCGCCCACCCTCAGTGTCACTCCATCTGTGACCCCCCATACTCGCTCATCACTAGCTGTCGTTGGCGCTCCATCCTCCCCCTCTCCTCTAACACACTAAAGGCCTATTTGGTGTAAGTGTTTAGAGGTATATTCAGTAGGTCTAAACAGGTGTATGTACCTTGAAAATTGCCAACTTATCCAAAGAGGAGGATTAATATAAAAAATAATAGGTAAATAGCATTACTTTTGAAGAATTGTATGTGGGGGGGGGGGGGTTTATATATAGGAAAAGGAAATTGGAGAAGGCATTTAATAGGTTAGAGAAGTTGTTCTAGGGATTACTTGAAGGGGGTGAGAGTATTTATATTGCATATATATAAAAAGGAATAGTTGAAACTAAGAGAAATCAGTGATTTAATTGTAAGTTCAATAACTACAAAAAAGATTTATAAGAGTGTGATTCATTGAGGCCGGGAGCGTGCATGGCGTCCAACCGTTCTATCCATAGTGTTTCCTTTTGTAGGATAAGTCTATCCCAATTTCCACCTCGTGGGTTTTTGGGCACAACTGCTAGTACACTGAAAGAAACGCAGGAGGTGTCGAACCTATGATATAGGTCGATGTGCCTACTAACTGTGGTGAGCATCTTTCCATTGGAGGACACATATACATGATCTTTAATACGCTGCCATAGGCAGCGAGCTGTCTTGCCTATATAGAAGGCCCCGCAGGTACACAACATAAGATAGACGACTCCTTGGGTAGTACAATCTGCTCTTGTTTTTAAAGCAAAAGTGTCTCCTTTGGGGAGTCTGATGGTTTTGCTTTGGCATACCCAAGGACAGAAGTCACATTTACCACAACGAAATGTACCATTTGGTTTTTGGCCGGCCTGTGGTACGTTGGAATAATGGCTTGAGACCAGACGGTCACGAAGCGACGTGGTGCGTCTAAAGGTAAGCTCTGGTCTCAAGCCAATATGTTTCCTCACAGTTGGATCCTGATAAAGTAAATGCCAGTGGTTGGTGATGATGCTGCGGATTTCCTGGTGCTGGGAAGAATATCGTGTAATAATTCTAGATTGGGCTGTTTTTTCGGGGTTGAGTTCTTTTTTGGAGTATAGGAGTGTGTTTCGCGACTGTTTTAGTGCCTTATTGTAAGCTTTTCGCAAGGTGGATTTCGTGTATCCTCTTGCTCGCAAACGTGATTGGAGTGATTTTGCTTCCACTATAAAGTCTTGAAGGTGTGTACAATTGCGCCTTAACCTTATGTACTGTGCATAAGGAATGCTTTTTAATAAGGCTGCAGGGTGGGCGCTGTCTGCGTGTAGGATTGTATTCCCAGCAGTTTCCTTTCTATAGAGGGTTGTAGCCAAACAGTTTGCTTGATCTTTGAATATGGTCAAGTCCAAGAAATTAATCCTGGATTGATTCACATTCACAGTAAATTTTAGGTTAAAGGAATTGATGTTAAGTGCTTCGACGAAATTTGACAGTGTGGTGAAGGTACCAGTCCAGATCAGGAAGATATCGTCTATGTACCTCCACCAAGACATGATCTGGTCGGTGTACATAGATAGGTCCTCCGTGGAGAAGATATGACGTTCCCACCCCCCCAGGTACAGGTTTGCATAGGCTGGTGCACAACATGTGCCCATAGCAACCCCCTGTACCTGGAGGAAGTGGGACTCCTTGAAACTGAAGTAGTTGTGTGTTAACACAAATTGTAAGAGGGTTAAAATAAATTCGTTATAGTTCCATTGGGTGTGAGGTTCTTCGTAGAGGAAGGTGCGAACCATCCCGATGCCCTGCTCGTGAGGGATGCTGGAGTACAGTGACTCCACATCTAGAGTCACGAGGAGGGCATCGGGAGGGACCACCAAACCTTCAACCTTCTTTAGAAAGTCTAGTGTGTCTCGAGTGTAGGATGAGAGACTCATTACATGTGGTGTAAGAACTGAGTCTACCAGTCTACTAGCTCTCTCCGTGAGTGAACCAACGCCTGATATAATAGGTCGACCGGGTATGGGTGAACATTGTTTGTGTACCTTCGGTAAGGCATAGAACGTAGCCTCCTTGGGAAATTTGTTATTCAGATAATTGTAGGTATCTTGGTCTATCACGTTATTATGATAGCCTTGATTTATAATCATAAGGTATTGGTTCTGATACACGGAGAGGCTTGCAGAGGGTATAGATTTATACCAGTCTTCGTTCTGCAAGATAGCATAGCACATCGTTTCATAAATTGATCTGGTCATCAAGACAACATTGCCACCCTTGTCTGATGCCTTGATGACCAGATCAGGATGATTTTTGAGTTTGATGATGGCATTTCTTTGACAGGAAGTCAGGTTAGTAGGGTATGGGTCAATCTGCATGCTCTTGATATCACTAATTACGCTCAACAAGAACGTCCAGATATGAGCATTGGTTGAAAGATCTGGAAACCGGGTGGATTTAGGTTTGAATTTTTTAGGGTTGACTGTTACATTAGTACAGTCGACTGCAGGTATGGAACTGTTTTGTGTTTGGGAGGTATCGTTCAAGGTGACGTCATTACTTTCTTCCAGGAGTATCATAAGGTCCCGGAGTGCTCTAAAGTCTGCCATGGTATAATGTTTAATGCTTTCGGCTAGTTCACGCTCCTGTCTGGTTCTAATAGTGGTTTGGTCGAACATATACTTATATGTCAAATTCCTTGCGAACATATATATGTCCTTAATTAACTCGTATTTGTCTAGATCTGTTGAGGGGCAAAAACTTAATCCTAATTTTAATACCTCCAATTCAGTATTGGTGAATTGGTAGGTGGTTAAATTGATAATGTCCAGTTCTAGGTTGGGTGCGAATGAGGCTCCGCCATGTGAAAATTTGGTTGTGCTATGGTTGTTGAGGCTAGGTGTGAGTCTAATGTAGTTTGTCTCGTGATTGTTGAATTAGAGTTATTGGGCATCATATGTGTGATGGGAGTAGGACCAGTTACAACTAAGTGATTGATAGTTGGTGGATTTGTTGGTTGTGATCCAGGATTCATCGGTTGGCTAGAAGGAGTGCGTGTAGGGGGTGGGTTTCCTGGGGGGAGGCCTCTAGGGGCCTGTGATTGTATGTTCAGAATTTGGGCAGCTTGTTGGGCTATAGAGCCCATGTATTTATTTTGTGATCTACCACCACCACCATGGTTAGTTGAAGTGTCAGGTTGAGAGTGAATTTTGGGTCTATGTTCGTTAGTACTAGATCTTTTGGGGTAGGGTGTGAAGTGCCCACCACCATGGCCCCTCTTACGTGATCCTGAGTTTGTGTTGTTGGATGATGAGGTTTCTCGTCTAGTAGTAGGCTGTGAAGAAATAGTAGATATAGAGGAGTCAGATTCTGTGTCATCTTCAGTTAAACCAAAGTCATTACCATGTTGTCTACCTCGAGTAAAGGTTCTAGGACCTCTTCCTTGATGGGGGTTCTGCCATTTATATGCAAAACCCTCCATAAAGGCCAGTTTGTCTTTTGACATTTTATTTTGTTTTTTGAAAATAATATCTTTAGTTATTTTGGTAATATAGTCTTTGACTTCCTGCCAACGTTTGGTATATTGAGCATGATCTTTAATTGATTCATTGGTTGATTGCAACATCAATATATCCTGATCGAGACTTGAAAGTTCCGATTGGTATTGTATTATAAGTATTTTCATGAGATCCACACTGCACTGTGTAAGAACTTTTTCCCAGGATTTTTTAAAATCCTGGGTATAATTTTGAAAGGAGGGATAAAGATGTGTCCGAAGACCAATAGGACTGATATTTTCTCTAATATACTGTTGCAGGAAGTCAACGTGCCAATAAAGATTGGACTTCTTTTTAAGAAGTCTTTTCATTTTATTCATGTATTGGTTGATATTAATTTCTGGACCTGTATCTAGGTTGACATTGGTTTGAATCTCACTCATATAGCCTGTCCAGGCTGTACCAATAAAGTCCATAATTCTCCAACAAGAAATTACAACCCAAGGGGATAGTATTATATAATGGGAGGGGCAGGTGGGGGTTTGTTAAAGAAAGGGGGGGAAAAAAGGGGGGGATTATGAGGAAGGGGGGTGAGAAAAAATGTTGAGGGGGAGGGGAAAGAAAGGATAAAAAGGGTTAGGGGGAGGGATTTTTAATATTAATAGTTGTTTGGATAAGTGGAATAAAATAAAATTGTGCATATATTTCTTTGTCTGCTAGAAAGATCGCAGAGAAAGAACCCACAAAAATAGGAGGGGGAGAAAAAAGAAGAAAAAGTTCATAACGGTTTTATAATTACTCAAAAGATGGGGTTCATAGACCCATATTTCCTGACAGACTCCATGGCAGCCTACGTATGGGTTAATCCCGCCTCTCCTACCTCATAGGACCCCACTCCCATAAATCTTTGCTCCTAGCCAGGTACCGTGTTCCTTTTTTGTCCTCCTCCTTAGGACTAAAGAGGTAGTTCTTACCTTAAGGAGTAGTTGATCCAGGCCTGGCGTTTCCCCTTGCGTTGGCGATGGAAGAATGGCGGTGTTGCAGTCCAGTTACCCAGCTATTAGCAGGGTGGATACGGGTGATGTTGTGGGGCCCTGAAGAGCTTACTATCCAGTCATTGACTGGCAAGCGGCAGTTTGGCCAATCGTCCTCGCTATTAGCAGGAGGCCTCCCCCCCCCCATTGATACCCGGTCATGGTCGCTTAGGAGGCGCTTGAGGGTCAGGTCGGATCATCTTCGTGCTGGATGGGTATCGTATGTTTACTTGTTTCTCCATGGCAGCCTGTGTGTATTCTGTGTGTGTTTCTGTCTTCCTGGTATGGCGGCTGGAGCGCATCTGCGTTCCAGTCCGCCGCTGCTCGTTCCTACTGCGCGTGCGCATGGCCTCGATCCAGATCGAGGCTTGGTTTGCGCCTGCGCGGTTCGACGGGTCAGCGGTGGCCGCGCATGCGCGCGGACGTCGGGGGGCGGCGTGCGACGACGCTCGGAGCGCCGTGACGTCATCCAGGCGGCAAATTCAAATAGCTGTCAGATACAGCTATGCCCTGGCTTCATACAGACACTGCAGACGCCGGTTCTTGTACTGACAATACTTGTGGAAGGTAGGCTGGGTGCTTTCTATTCATATGCTATGAGTTTCTGTGGTTATACTGTTCTTGAATGTTTATGGTCTATATTTCACCTGCAGTCTCTGCTGTTCTGTTGCCATGGATGTGTCGTCGCCGCCTAGTGGTCAGCCCTTATGCCGCAGGTAGGACGGAATATTTTTTTCCCTCTGCCTGTTTTGCATGGGTTTTTGAGGATTGGGGAATTATAAAGTATATTTCTTTCCTGTTGTTTTCCTCAGCCCTTCTAGGTCCGATCATCATTCAGTAGCACGTGAAGAAAAATCTAGGTCACAGCGTGACCAATCAAAATCAAAGTCTTCTTCTAGACATCATACGGATAGGTCAAGGTCCGGATCTAAACGTGATTCCCACCGCCATTCTGGTCGCTCAGAGAAAAAAGCCTGCTGGGGGTGTAGGGCTCATGTCCCGGAGGACAAATCCCTATGTGAAGCATGCTACTCCAAGGCTGTGAGGGAGAGAGGTGCAGGAGACCAGCAGGTGGAAGCACTGGTTAGAAAGGTGGTACAGGAATCTCTGAATAGGACGGATTCAGCCCACACAGCCATTCCTCCCTCAGCACCAGCCTCAGCCGCGGACGTAGTGGATCTTGAAGTTCCAGGTCCTTCTCACGACAATTTTTCATCAAATGGATCCTCCGATAGTGAGGTTGAGGTGGATGAATATGGAGCGGGGTTCGACTTCTCCCAGGTTCCTCATCTGGTCAGGGCAGTTAAAGACGCGCTGAAATGGGAAGACCCAATAGAGATGCCCTCCAAACAGAAAAAGTATTTCAAGCATCTGAAAAAAGAGCGCCCGAATTTCCCCTTCTTGGGGGAGCTAGGTGAAATCATATCTGATGAATGGGGGAAGGTTGAAAGAAAGAACTCTTTGATCACCAAAGTAGCGAAAATGTACCCATTCAGGAGTGAGGAGGTGAAATACCTGGATTCAGCCCCCCTCATTGATGCTGCACTGATGAGATTGGTGAGACATGTTACGCTTCCACTGGAAGACACAGTGTCATTCAGAGACGGTCTGGAAAGGAAGATCGATACTGATCTCAAACGAGTATATATCACCGCAGGGATGGCCTGCAAGCCGGCCTTGGCTCTTGCGGCCTTGTCAAAAGCCATGGAAACCTGGACAGATGACGTGGGTGCAATCCTGGGAAGTATATCCGAAGATGTGCTCAGGAATTCTCCAGTACATGAATTAAGGATGGCATCGGCTTTTCTGGGGGAAGCATCCCTGGACATTATCCGGTTAGTATCGCGTGTCATGCTATCTTCGGTCACAGCTAAACGTGCTCTATGGTTACGTCCATGGGCAGCGGATCCTGCCTCCAAACAGGCATGGTGCAAGATTCCCTTTGAGGGTTCTTCCCTCTTTGGGAACAAGCTGGACTCGGCCATCACACGCGCTACTGGGGGTAGGTCGGGTTTTCTACCCCAGGATCGTCGTCTCTTGAGCCAGAGAAGAACCCAACCCAGACAGGATCAGGAGCGTGCTAGGGACGCACGGCGATACAGACCTGGTAGGGAATTCAGAAAAAACTGGAAAAGAAACCAACCTTCAGGTCAGAAGTCCACAAAGGCCACGTCTTCGGGGGGTCGTGATGCGACTAAGTCCTTTTGATATGGAGCCTGTCCAGGTGGAGCGGGTAGGAGCACGGTTACTCCATTTCCAGCACGTCTGGGCAGCCTCGGTCCAAGATTATTGGACAATCAAAACCATCTCTACAGGTCACACCTGGACTTTCACCAACCCACCCACACACCGCTTCATTCCCACAGTTCTACCGAGATCGGAAGAGAAGAAAGAAATTCTCTTATCCTATACAGACTCCCTGATATCTCAAGGGGCCGTCATTCCGGTACCAGTGGAGGAAAAATTTCAGGGGGTATATTCCCCCCTCTTCATGGTTCTCAAAAAGAACGGGTCATGGAGGCCAGTCATCGACCTAACATATTTGAATTCCTTCATCCAGAAGGAAAGATTCAAGATGGAGACTCTCTTGACCATAAGTCAAACAATTCAGCCAGGCGATTGGATGGTCTCAGTGGACTTGAAGGACGCATATTTTCATGTGCCAATCGCGAGGAATTTTCAGCAATATCTCAGGTTCGCAGTGGAGCAGAGACATCTCCAGTTCACCTGTCTTCCTTTCGGGCTGACAACATCGCCTCGAGTGTTTTCAAAAGTATTACTGGCAGTGGTAGCCCTAATCAGGGTCAAAGGTGTCCGGTTACACCACTACCTGGACGATCTACTCCTGCTCTCGCAGGACAGAGACCAGCTTTGTTTACATCGGGACCAAGTCATCTCGGTCTTGACGGAGTTCGGCTGGTTGTTGAACAGGGAGAAGAGTCAGTTGGATCCGACCCAGTCCCTGATATTCCTAGGGGCGCAGTTCGACACGGTAAAGAGTACCATTTCCTTACCCATGGAGAAGATCCCGGTAATTCAAGACAGGATTCGGATCGCCCTGGCATGTCCTCGCCTCAGGGCATCATATTGCCTCAGAGTTATCGGCACCATGGTGGCCACAGCTCCCATGGTAAAATGGGCACAGTGGAGGATGCGACCCTTCCAAAAGGGTTTTCTTCAGCAATGGATCCCAGAGTCTCAAGATCACTTTGTCAGAATGACCCCGTCCATGAGGGAGTGTCTTCCATGGTGGCTTCGTCAGGAGAATCTCCTCAAGTGCCACTCTATTGCACCAATCTCCTGGATTGTGGTGACGACGGATGCCAGCAACAGCGGCTGGGGAGCCCTCTGTCTATCAGAAATAGCCCAAGGGAAATGGGACTTCCCATCTCAAGGGATAGTGTCAAATGTCTTGGAACTCCGAGCTGCCTTTCAAGCTCTTCAAGCCTTTCGTCACCTGATTTTAGGAGCTTCGGTTCTGTTGAGGTTGGACAACACGACCGCGGTAGCCTACATCAAGAGACAAGGGGGTACACGCAGTCTAGATCTACTAGAGGAGGTCAGTCCGATTATGGTTTGGGCCCAGGCGAATTTGTCGAATCTAACGGCTGTTTACCTCCCCGGAGTCCAGAATGTCCAGGCGGACTTCCTCTCAAGAGTAGCATTGGACAACAACGAGTGGTCCCTCCACATAGAAGTGTTCAATTGGATTCTGTCTCTAGGAGTAACACCGGAAGTGGACCTCTTTGCATCACCCTGCAATGCGAAACTCGAGAAGTATTACACGAGGAATCATTGTCCCCAAGCTTATGGGATAGATGCGTTGACGGACCAGTGGAGGTTTCTCAGGGCGTATGCCTTTCCCCCAGTACCGGTCATTCTCCGTTTTCTGTCAAGACTCCGCTGGGAGGAAGCCGAAGTAATAGCGGTAATTCCATATTGGCCCAACAGGCCATGGTTTCCTCTCCTGACGCAGCTCAGTTGTCGGGACCCAGTCCCTCTTCCTCCCAGGCCAGATCTCCTGCTACAGGGAGCATCGCTTCACCCATGTCCATCCCATCTCCACCTGATGGTCTGGTGGTTGAAAGGGAAAGGTTGACAGCCTTAGGGTGTCCTGACACAGCAATTGAAACCTTGATGAGTGCCAGGAGAGCGGGTACTAATAGAGTGTACCAAAGAATCTGGGCAAGATTCGTGAGTTTCATCCCTACTGTTGGAGGTTCATTTAAGGACCCAAGAATATCGGACATTCTGAGTTTCCTGCAGACAGGCCTGGAGTTGCCCTTGGCCGTTAGCTCTCTTAGAGTTCAGGTCTCTGCAATTTCTGCATTCACAGGCATTGCTTGGGCAAAACATCCTCTCGTCAGGCAATTCTTTAAAGGTGCAACAAGACTTAGACCTCAAAGGAGGCCAAGATTTGCCAAGTGGGATCTTCCCCTCGTTTTGGACTTCTTTTCAGGAGAAGATTTTCGACAAACGGATCAATTGTCCATCAAAGATCTTTTTCTCAAGACGGTGTTCCTGGTGGCCATAACATCTGCCAAGAGGGTATCTGAGATCAGCTCTCTGGGTTTCAAAGAACCGTTTATCACCTTTTTTCCTGATAGGGTGGTCTTGATCCCTATGTTGGGATCAAATCCCAAAGTGACGTCCGTCTTTCATGAGAATCAAGAAATAGTTCTCCCAACATTCCATTCATCTGATGATTCTAGTATCCATCCTCTAGATGTCGGAGAAATCCTAAGAGTCTATCTGGAAGCAACGGCTCCCTTCCGGAAATCGGATTACCTTTTCATCTACTTCCAAGGGAAGAACAGAGGATTACGTGCTTCCTCCAGATCCATCTCAGCCTGGATCGTCCAGGCTATTCAAAGGGCGTATACGGCTAAGGGTCTGGTTCCTCCGGAGGCAGTGACGGCTCACTCAACTAGGAGTGTCTCAACGTCTTGGGCAGCTTCCCGTCACGTGTCGGCAGAAGTGATTTGCAAAGCGGCCTCGTGGTCATCGATAAATACATTTATGACACACTATTGTGTTGAGCCAGCGGCTCTTTCCTCAGTTAATTTTGGTTTGAATGTCTTATCTGTTGACGGTGCCAATTAAACCTTTTTTTCTTTAAACCAGCAATATTTCCCACCCGGGAGTGTATGGCTAGTTATTTCCCATACGTAGGCTGCCATGGAGTCTGTCAGGAAAATGGAAAATTTATATCAAATACTTACCGTAATTTTCCTTTCCTGATGGACTCCATGGCAGCAGGAGTTCCCTCCCATTGCTGGAGTAGGCTAAGTTATGGAACACGGTACCTGGCTAGGAGCAAAGATTTATGGGAGTGGGGTCCTATGAGGTAGGAGAGGCGGGATTAACCCATACGTAGGCTGCCATGGAGTCCATCAGGAAAGGAAAATTACGGTAAGTATTTGATATAAATTTTCCATTTTTAATCCAAGGGTTCCTAATTTAATTGAACCGAAGGATCGAGATATCTGAAGAATTTTGTTTTTTAGAAAAAAAACAAAGTGGCTTATATTGCCTACATAGAAGCTTATGTCACACATCACCCACTCTTCTAACCACTTGTAGACAAAGCCTTTTCTGACACTTTTTGTTTACATGAAAACATATTTTTTTTTTGCAAGAAAATTACGTTGAACCCCCAAACACTATATATATTGTTAAAGCAAAGGCCCTACAGATTAAAATGGTGGGTGTTGCATTTTTTTTTTCCACACAGTATTTGCGCAGCGATTTTTCAAACGCATTTTTTGTGGAAAAAATACACTTTTTTTTATTTTAATGCACTAAAACACACTACATTGCTCAAATTTTTGATGAAATAAAAAATATGATCTTAGGCCGAGTACATGGATACCAAACACGACATGCTTTGAAATTGCGCACAAACACGCAGTGGCGACAAACTACATACATTTTTAAAAGCCTTTAAAAGCCTTTACATGATACCACATTAGATTCATGGAGGAGGTCTACTGCTAAAATTACTGCCCTAGATCTGCCCTTCGCGGTGATACCTCACATGCATGGTGCAATTGCTGTTTACGTATGACGCCAGACCAACGCTTGTGTTCGCCTTTGCGCAAGAGAAGGGGGGGCAGGGGTGCTTTTTTTTTTTATTTTTTATTTTTTTTTTTTTATTTAGCTTTTTTATTTTATTTTAAAACTGTTCCCTCCATTTTTTTCTTTTGTTATCATTTTTATTGTTATCTCACGGAATGTAAATATCCCCTATGATAGCAATAGGCAGTGACAGGTACTCTTTTTTTGAAAAAATTGGGGTCTGTTAGACCCTAGATCTTTCCTCTGCCCTCAAAGCATCTGACCACACCAAGATCGGTGTGATAAAACGCTTTCCCAATTTCCCAATGGCGCGGTTTATATCCGGGAGGGGGGACATTCCCTCCCACTGCTTGTAAAAGCAGTCTAGAGGCTAATTACCCGCTAGAATTGCTTTTACATGAAAGCCGATCACTGGCTGAAAAGAATGATACCAAGATGATACCTAAACCTGCAGGCATCATTCTGGTATAACCATTCAAAGTCCAGCAACATACTGGACATATATTGTAATCTTTTTTTTTTCATGCAGCCTCTTGGCTGAACGAAAAAAAGAGATTGATCGGTGGGTATGCCCACCATTAGAATACCTCCCTTCATCCACCCACTTCTAATGATGGGCATACATGCACCATTTATATATGCCGAAGCATGGGGGCATCCTCCCACAAAAGTTATGCCATGTACACACAGTTGCACTTTTCCACGGGGCAAGGCTCCGTCGGAATTTCGACCGTATGTACGCAGCATTAGGAGCCAATCGCTCCTCCGCCCCTGCTGCCCCCATGCTTCGGCATATATGCTCTTTTTTTTAACTGTGGTGGTGAAATCACCTCCTACAGTGTTGGAGTCGCGTCTTTATGTATCGTGGAAGCAAACGCTGTTGCTGTCAAGATAAATAAATCCGCGCTGCAACTGAATGGCGCACCTGAAAACAAAAAAATGGTTAACACTAAAACACAGTAAACAAAATTACATACCTGAAAAGCAAGCATGATAAAACATAATAAAACATTGCAGAATAGAATGGAGTAAAAAAAGAGCAACAATAGAGAGAGAACAATAAAACGACAACTATTTTTTTTTTATTTTTTTGAGATTTACAGGTAAAAAAGCTCCTGACTGTTAGCGACTGAATCAAAACGCTACCACAAAAAAACTGTTAGCGATCGCAGGGATCAGGCCTGACTCTGCGAACGCTGCAGTTATGTGTGCTTAGTGTTTTGTAAGTGACAGTGATCGATCGATACTGCACTTGGGTGGGCTGGGCTGGGCTGGGCGGAGGGGGAAAACGCAGGTGCTAGCAGGTATCTGGGCTGATGCCGCTAACAATGCATTTTTTTGGAACCCTAAACTGCTGGGACGCTAGTATAGATCTGATCAGATCAGATATTGATCTGTTCAGATACTGTACCACTAAGGGAGGTGTATGCTTTGTGCGTGGGTGTTTGCGGTGCTGGCACTAACCTGGGGCGACGCAGACCTTATTTGACCCTAAAACCTAATTGATATCACCCGCCGGGCGATCAGGGGGTTAAACCGTTATTGGGTAATAAATGGCGGGTGCCCTGACAGTATAAAAAACAAGCTAAATAACCAGCGTCACTCGTAACAGTTATACGGTGATCACTGGTGAAAGGGTTAACTAGGGGCAATCAGGGGGTTAAAACCTTTATTAGGTATTATATGGGGGTACCTGACGCTATATAAAAACCTGACGGGGAACCTAAATAACTAACTGGCTAACCAGCGTCACTTATACGGTGATCACTGGTGAAAGAGTTAACTCTAGGGGCAATCAGGGGGTTAAAACCTTTATTTAGGTTGTAATATGGGGGTACCTGACCTATAAACCTATTTATGAACCTATATAAACCTGGCGGTTACCTAAAAAAAAAACTGGCTACCTAGCGGCACCAGTGACACTAATGCAGCGATCGGAAAAACGATCGCTTAGTGACACTGGCAAAAGGGGGTGAAAGGGTTAACTAGGGGCAATCAGGGGGTTAAAACCTTTATTAGGTAATATATGGGGGTACCTGACACTATATAAAAACCTGACGGGGAACCTAAATAACGAAATAACTAACTGGCTAACCAGCGTCACTTATACGGTGATCACTGGTGAAAGGGTTAACTCTAGGGGCAATCAGGGGGTTAAAACCTTTATTTAGGTTGTAATATGGGGGTACCTGACCTATAAACCTATTTATGAACCTATATAAACATGGCGGTTACCTAAAAAAAAAAAATGGTTACCTAGCGACACCAGTGACACATACAGCGATCAGAAAAACGATCGCTTAGTGACACTGGCAAAAGGGGGTGAAAGGGTTACCTGGGGGGCAATCAAGGGGTTAAACCTTTATTAGGGGGGGGTAGGGGGCTACCTTGGACCTAAAACTAACTGCACTGACAGTTATTACAGTCACACTGACACTAAATGCAGTGATCAGTAAATAAATGATCACTGCAATTAGTGACACTGTGACTGGGGGGGGAGGGGGGTGATCTGGGGGGTGATCTGGGGGTGATCTGGGGGTGACAGGGGGGTGTTTTGTGTGCCTATGTGTACTGGTGTCAGTGTACTGTTGGTGCACTAACCTGTGTGTGTTTACTCCTCGGCGTTCCGGTCTTTCTGACCGGCGCGCCGAGTGTGACATCACTTCCTCTGCCTGTGTTTTGATTGACACAGACAGAGGAAGCATCTGATTCGCCAGGAGCGATCGCGAGGGGGTGGCCAGAAACCACTGGCCGTCCCCTCATCCCGGATCGCTCCTGAAGCGATACCGACCGTCCCCGCCGGCCGGGGGGGTCCGATCGGACCCCCCACCCGCCGGAAGAATGGCACGTACAGGTACGTCCTTTTGCCTGTACGTGCCATTCTGTTGACGTATATGTACATGGGGCGGTCGGGAAGTGGTTAATGGGATTGTAGAGTATATTGGACAAAGAAGGACATGGTGAAGAGAGAGAGAACTAGTAATGCAGGCACTCCAAATTTTCAAAGTAAAGAGCATTTAGGCCAGACATAATCCACGTAATTTGGTATCTTGAAGTAGAGTAGGGGACCAGAGAAGGGATGAGCTGGGTATAATGATCTCATTTCAATTTCCAACCATATATTCGGTGCTGCCTGGGCAGACCAGGACAGGACCGATCAAAGGTGGGAGGCAAAATAGTATTTAAGAACGTCGGGTGCACCTAAACCACTGCAGTGCTTCGGAGAGAAGATCAGAGATGGCCACCCCGATGTGCTTTCTTTCCCCATATAAATGTTAAAAAACATCTTTTAAGAAGCTTTAACTGCTTCCCGACCGGTGCACGCCGATATACGTCGGCAGAATGGCACGGACAGGCATAAGGGCATATATATACGTCCCCTTTAAGATGCCGCCGTGCCATCGGGCCCCCGTGAGGCCGGTCGCGGGTCCCGCAGACTCGATCGCCGCGGGGACACCCGCGATCGTCTCACGGGAAGGCTGAACGGGGAGATGCGGAAATAAACAGTATGTCCCCGTTCTGCCTAGCAACTAGTGATGCCGATCTCTGCTCCCTGTGATTGGAGCAGAGATCAGCATTCACTAGCTGACAGCCACGCCCCCCCACAGTAAGAAACACACCCCTAGGCATACTTAACCCCTACACTGCCACCTAGTGGTTAACCCCTTCACTGCCAGTGTCATTTATACAGGAATCAATGCATTTAAATAGCATTGATTGCTGTATAAATGACAATGGTCCCAAAAATGTGTCAAAAATGTCCGATGTGTCCGCCATAATGTCGCAGTCACAATAAAAATCGCTGATCGCCGCAATTACTAATAAAAAAAAATTATTAATAAAAATGCTATAAAACTATCCCCTATCTTGTAAACGCTATAACTTATGCGCAAACCAATCAATAATCGCTAATTGCGATTTTTTTTACCAAAAATATGTAGAAGAATACGTATCGGCCTAAACTGAGGAAAAATTTTTTTTATATATTTTTGGGGATATTTATTATAGCAAAAAATAAAAAAGAATGCGTTTTTTTTCAAAATTGTCGCACTTTTTTGTTTATAGCGCAAAAAATAAAAACCGCAGGGGCGATCAAATACTACCAAAAGAAAGCTCTATTTGTGGGAAAAAAAGGACATCAATTTTGTTTGGGAGCCACATCGCACGACCGTGCAATTGTCAGTTAAAGCGACGCAGTGCCGAATCGCAAAAAGGGGCCTGGTCCTTTTGGCTGCAAATTGGTCCGGTCTGAAAGTGGTTAATTGAGACATGGGCACAAGAACTGCTAATGTTTCAAAGAAGGCCAAGGATTCTAAACATAAAATAAAAAGCAGTGGGGACAGTGGACATCCTTGCCTAGTGCCATTGGACATCGGAAGGGTCTGCGACAGAAAGGAAGACATCCGTATATGAGCAGAGGGTTTGGAGTAGAGGGCCCTCAAGGCAGAGACAAAAGGCCCCCGAAGTCCAAAACGAGATAAAGTGGAGATAAGCCAACGTACCGGTCAAATGCTTTTTGAGCATCTAAACTAAGAATTACAGCAGGGCAAAGTACTCTGTTTAACATACCGATAAGATCAAAAGTACGCCAAGTATTATCCCCTGCATGCCTAGCCGGGACAAAACCTACTTGGTCTTTATCAATAAGTTTCGATAACATTTGGGATAAGCAGTTGGCCATGATTTTCGTAAAGATCTTATAATCCGAGTTCAAGAGAGTTATCGGCCTATAATTATCTGGGAGGGAGGGATCTTTGCCCAGTTTTGGTATTACTGAAATAAAGGAATGGGTGAACGAGGAGTGGGGGGTCTGGCCTGCTAGTAGGGAATTGAAAAGACACAACATATGGGGAGCTAGGACCTGAAAGTAGGTTTTAAAGTAGCAATAGGGAAGCCCGTCGGGGCCTGGGGGTTTATGATTAGGGAGTAGCTTAATAGTAGAAGAAAGTTCCTCCACTGTAATAGCTGCATTCAATTTCTGCAAGTGGACAACCTAGGTAAGTGTCAGAGAAGGCCTCTCTCCATCCATGCTCGCCGTGTCCCTGCGTGGCGGTTTAGCGCTCCTGCGCACACATGGTGCGGCGCGCGCGCATGCACAGCGGCGCGCGAGTGCACGCAGTGGCCCACGAGTGTGCACGGCGTCCAAACGGGTTGCTGGTTTGTTGTCAGCTTCCCATTTGTGCCTGTTTCCTGCTACTACCTCCTGATTGCCTGACTTTGACCCAGATCATCCCTGACTTCGCTGCTCTCTCCTCCATCTGACCCTTGGCTTGTTTATACGGACTTCTCCTGATCTGCCTCTACATGTTTGACCCTCGGCCTGCCTAACGGACTCCTCTGCCTGTCTTTACGGATCTGACCCCTGGCCTGCTTAACGGACTTGCTACTTGTCTTGTGCCTGATCTCTTGCTACCTCCCGGATTCTCTGCTACTTTGCTCAGGACTCTCAGCCAGATACTGAACTCCAGTTCAACCTCGGCTCAGCTCCTCAACCCTCCTCTGGACTACACCTGCTGGTGGCCAGTGCTTACGCTTGCCACCCGTTCCTTGTACCACCTCCGGGGGTCGGGGTGCACACAGTTGCAAGGGTTTACTGCTCTCGGCATCTCGGCCTCGGTAAGTACTTGTCGTGACAGTAAGTTAATGTCCGCTATAAAACAGTCAAATTTCTCTTGGCTGAAAGGTGGGTGATGGGATGGGGTTAAACAATTACCGTATTTATCGGCGTATAACACGCACCTTTCCCCCCTTAAAATCGGGGGAAAGTCGTGGGTGCGTGTTATACACCGATACCCCAAAAAAAAAAGTGACAAAAATAGCGGCCGAAAAAGACCGAATCGCCGCCAAAAAAGACCAAAGTGCCACCGGAAAAGACCGAGCTGACTGTTCGGCTCCGCTCGTAGTCCCGCCTCCCTGCGCTCGCTCCCGAAACAGCAGGGCGGCTGCGCTTCGGTCTTTTCCGGCGGCGCTTCGGTCTTTTCCAGCGGCGATTCTGTCTTTTTCGGTGGCGCATGCGCGGTCTGTCTCGGCGGCGGGAAATTTAAACATGGGCAAGGCTGCAAATGAGGCTGGCAAGCTGCAAATGACACTGGGCAAGCTACAAATGACACTGGGCAAGCTGCAAATGACGCTGGGCAAGCTGCAAATGACGCTGGGCAAGCTGCAAATGACGCTTAAATGTAAGTTTTTTTTTTTCCCCTAAACTTCCCTCCTAAAACTTTTTTTCCTTAAAATGCCCTCCTAAACTTGGGGTGCGTGTTATACGCCGATAAATACGGTATATAGTTTATTATAAAAATCTCCAAATAACCTGACCATAGATTGGGGGCAAAGGGTATGCTCCCCATTAAGCTGTAATAAAAAAAATCCTGGTAGGGATTAAGTTTAGATACTCGCATTCTTTGGGGTTTATCCGAATATTCATAAAACTTTTGTTTTGCCCAAAGTAGGGACTTGGCGGTAGCTGACATAGCTAAGGATTTGAATTCTATTATAACTAGACATGTGCAATTCGTTTTGTTTTTTTCGTTTTTCGTTTTTTTTCGTTATTTTAGTTTGTTCGTTTTCGTAAGAATGAACGAATCATTCGAATCCGAATAACGAATCGTAACGAATCGTTCAAATCGTACGAATCCGAAAAACAACGAAAATCCGAAAAAAACAAATTAGAAACAACGAATGTACTAATGAAGAAAATCCGAAAAACAAAAACGAACGAAAAAATTCGTACATTCGTAACTTTTTTTTTTTTTGTTGAATTGGTAATTTTATGTGTCCCTTACAATGGCGCTGCTTAACGGGCTTCGAATGGATTGAACAAAAAAATTCATACATTCGTAACTTTTTTTTCAATTCGTAACTTTTTTTTCAATTCGTAACTTTTTTTTCGATTTGTAATTTTCCATGTCTCTATTGAACCAAAAAATTCGTACATTCGTAACTTTTTTTTCGATTCGTAACTTTTTTTTTTCGATTCGTAACTTTTTTTTTTCGATTCGTAAATTATTAAAATGTAATAATAGCATACACATTACATCAAATTATGAATTATGCTCCGATTACGAATCTACGAATGTTACGAATGTTACGAATGTACGAATAAATACAAATGCGTCCAAAAATTAAACTAACGAAAAAACTAATCAACGAAAAAATAACTCTTACGAATGTACGAATCGTTACGAATACGAACACCGACGACTTACGAATGTACGAATCGTTACGAATCCGAACAACGACGACTTACGAATGTACGAATCGTTACGAATCGTTACGAATCGACGGAAACGAAAAAAACAAAACAAAAAAAACAAATTTTTTTCGGAAACGAAAAAAACGAAACGAAAATAAACAAATTTTTTTGTTGTGCACATGTCTAATTATTACTTGTACTATTCTTATTATTATTATTATTATTATTATATTTTGTTGAATTTTATTTTACTTTTTTTGTAGTAGGGCCATGTGGTGGCCAGGTAAAAGGTTTGGGGTATGGAAATCTGTTACTATGGTAATACTGGAGTTTGATGTTAATTTCCAAGCTACTTTTGTATATAACATTTCTTTGTTGTGTTTTATGCTGCGTACGCTTATTTAAAAAGGTAGAAGACGTTCTTTTGGTACTTGCCTCTTTAATACATTAGAATAATCACACATCAGCATGCAGTTGGCAGCAGCCTGTTTTATGCAAAAGATGTGAGACCGAGGGAGGTTAAATCAAATCCTCAGCCATGTTTACCTTTAATCTGGCGAGGAAAATGAGGGCCAATTTTAGGGTCCGATCTCTCTGCCCTCCCTGGTAAAACAGATTGAGTTATAAGTCTGAACAATTTAATCAGAAAACGTATCTTGGGTTTTAGATGTACCGTAAAAAAAACCTTTCGTACCGGAAAAAAAAGTACTAAAGACTCCTTGGGGAATTAGAACTGAATTTCGTCGTCTTTTCATGGACAGGTAAGAGGAACGTTGCTGTAGAAAGTACAAGATGTTTTGTATTATATTCAAGGTCATGTTATGTACATCTTGTGCGTGAATACAATGTTACACATTTGTTGGTATATGTAAAGGCAACAAATTAGAAATAGTGGTTGGGAACACAGTAAGCAACTTCATGAAATGATTAATATCCCGGAAGGTATCATCCTAAAATATTACACAAGCCAGAGTCCCGAAGGGCAAAAAAAAAACGGACTTTGTTTGCTGCTTTACCTTTTTTTTTTTTTTTACACTTTGAAGAAATCTTTTGTGATTTTGGATTGTATGTATGGCCAACTAAACTTTCTTGATATGGTCACTGTTTATGCTGAATCTTCTGGTCTGGGATTCTATATCTGGCTTTAGCTAACCAGATAACCAGAACTTTTCAACACGAGGGCCACATTCTAGATTTTACAAGTATTCGGGGGCCGAAAACTTCTGCGCGTTTGTGTCCCCATCAGAGTCTCCCCAATATCAATGTCCCCCATATCTGTGTCCCCATCAGTCTCCCATTATCAGTGTCCCCAGCATAGATGTCCCCATTATCAGTGTCCCCAGCATAGATGTCCCCATTATCAGTGTCCCCAGCTTAGATGGGCCCATTATCAGTGTCCCCATTATCAGTGTCCCCAGCATAGATATCCCCATTATCAGTGTCCCCATTATCAGTGTCGCCAGCATAGATGTTCCCTCATATATGTCCCCATTATCAGTGTCCCCAGCATAGATGTCCCCATTATCAGTGTCCCCAGCATAGATGTCCCCATTATCAGTGTCCCCAGCATAGATGGGCCCATTATCAGTGTCCCCATTATCAGTGTCCCCAGCATAGATATCCCCATTATCAGTGTCCCCATTATCAGTGTCGCCAGCATAGATGTTCCCTCATATATGTCCCCATTATCAGTGTCCCCAGCATAGATGTCCCCATTATCAGTGTCCCCAGCATAGATGTCCCCATTATCAGTGTCCCCAGCATAGATGTCCCCATTATCAGTGTCCCCAGCAGATGTATGTGTGCAGACTTATGCCCATTTGACGCTTGCCTGTACAAGCCGACTTCTTCACTGTAGGAGCCGAATTTAGCCCTCCTGCACTCCCGCCCACTGCTACACATGAAGGCTGTAAGGATTCCTAATGCAAACAACGGGCAGTAAGCCGGGAGGCGCTACGCTGATGACGTCACCACCTAGCAGCCAATCCTCAGCTCAGCACAGCAGCCAATCCTCTGGCAGCACAGGAGGGTGTGCGGGAAGCAGCTTTTTGTCCTGGACCTGCCAGACATATACTGCCGATAACAGCAGCTGCTTTTAAAAGCCAGCAGATGGCAGTGCTGTGTTGGTAGTGTCTGGGCAAGCTGGGGGCCGGATAATACACACCCGCGGGCCAGGGTTTGGAGACCCCTGGGCTAGAGCTAGGTTAGGGATCATAGGCTTAAAGGTCCAGTCGCATTTCCGATTAGAATCTATTAGGAAGGGACTAAAGCACAGAGTAGATAGATTGATTCTGAGTTCCAGTCCACACCACAGTTCCTGCCGGCAGGGCCGTTTCTAAGGCAGGGCAAAAGGGGCAGCTGCCCTGGGCCCTGTCATTGTTGTGGGGCCTAAAGCAGCTGCCTCATACTTGCCAACTATCCTGGTTTAAATTCCCTCGTCCCTTGAGGTTGTAGTCCTGTGCTGTGTCCCAATATCTCAGTGTGAAGTGCTGCTACAAATGCTGCCCAGCTCTGCCCTATTGTTGTGTACAGATGACTCACCTGCAGACCCTGTGTTTACATGTAAATTACCGGCATTCATATGTAAATAGCGGCAGCATTCATATGTAAATAGCAGAGGCCGGCGGCATTGATATGTATATCATGCCCCCCTGATGTCATATCCACAGTAATCTCTAACAACCAATACACAAGCAGAAATCATGTGCTGTAACCTCTAGCAACTAATCAATGAGCCGCAATGTGTGCTGTAACCTCTAGCAACCAGTCAGTGAGCGGCAATGATACAATGTAACCTCTGGCAACCAATCTTAATAGCTGCCTGATCTGATTCAGTAAACTGATTTTGAGTCTAGCTGCTAATTATTGTATCTCTCAGAGTAGGTGGAGAGCAAAACTGCATGGGGGGGGCCCAAAGAAAAGTTTTGCCCAGGGTCCAATCAATATTAAAGACGGCCCTGCCTGCCGGTGAATAGCTCCATTCCAGGCTGGTTGGACAACAGTTGAAGGATCTCCCCGTAACTGCAGATTTTCTCCTCAGGTCTCCGACACAAAGACAGGCGCCACATCATCCTCTGGAGCCCCTGCAACTGGAATATGTTGCAACATTCACCTGAAGATATCTCTATTAACCTCTTGCCTACTGGGCACTTTTACCCACTTCCTGCCCAGGCCAATTTTAAGCCTTTAGCACTGTTGCACTTTGAATGACAATTGCCTGGTCATTGTCAGGGCTGGGCACAGCCCTTCCTTCTCTAAAGCTGGCCGCTCAGCTGTCGGATAATTGCCAGCTCTCTGCCTTCGCCTTGGTCAACATCACAGAGATGCTCGCCTGCCTTCCTGTTAAAAGACTTGCTTGGCTGACATACCTTCTGGCTCCAGATCCTGCTTGCTGTTTTACTACGCTCATCTCCTGCTCCCTGACGTTTGGCTTGTCTGACTATCCGTTCCGGGTCCTAAACTCTGGCTATGTTTTGACTATGTTTGTTCTATTTATTTTTATTATTAAACAAGTGTGATTTAACTGTACTTCTGTCTCGGTTTGATTTCATGGTTTCTGGCAGTCATGCAGTACTGTACCCATATGACATTTTTATAATTTTTTTCCACACAAATAGTTTTCTTGTGGTGGTATTTAATCATCACCACTGGGGTTTTTATTTTTTGCTAAACAAATGAAAAAAGACCAAAAATTTTGGAAAAACTATTTTTCTGTTATAACATTTTGCAAACGGGTAATTTGTTTCCTTCGCTGATGTGCGCTGATGAGGCGGCACTAATGTGATGGCACTGATGGGCACTAATGTGATGGCACTGATGAGACTGCACTGATAGGCGACACTGATGGACACTGATAGGTGGCACTGAAGGGCAATAATAGGCAGCACAAGAGCTTTGATATGCAGCACTGATGAGTACTGATGGGCACTGATGAGGCGGCACTGATGGGCCCATGCTGAGGCTGCACTGATATGTGACACTGATGGGCACTGATAGGTGACACTGATGGGCACTAATAGGTAGCACTGATGAGGAGGCACTGATGGGCACTGATGCGATGGCATCGATGGGCACTGATAGGCAGTACTGATGGGCACTGATGAGGCAGCACTGATGAGTCTGCACTGATATGTGTCACTGATGGGCACTGATAGGTGGCACTGATGGGCACTAATAGGCAGTACTGATGGTCACTGATGAGTCTGCACTTGATGAGTCTGCACTGATATGTGTCACTGATGGGCACTGATAGGTGGCACTGATGGGCACTAATAGGCAGTACTGATGGGCACTGATGAGTCTGCACTGATATGTGGCACTGATGGGCACTGATAGGTGGCACTGATGGGCAATAATAGGCAGCACTGAAGGGCTTTGATAGGCAGCGCTGATGGGTACTGATGGGCACTGATGAGGCGGCACTGGTGGGCACTGATGAGGCTGCACTGATATGTGGCACTGATGGGCACTGATGCGGTGGCACTGATGGGCACTAATAGGCAGTACTGATGGGCACTGATGAGTCTGCACTGATATGTGGCACTGATGGGCACTGATAGGTGGCACTGATGGGCAATAATAGGCAGCACTGAAGGGCTTTGATAGGCAGTGCTGATGGGTACTGATGGGCACTGATGAGGCGGCACTGGTGGGCACTGATGAGGCTGCACTGATATGTGGCACTGATGGGCACTGATAGGTGGCACTGATGAGGCTGCACTGATGGGCACTGATGCAATGGCACCGATGGGCACTGATAGGCAGTACTGATGGGCACTGATGAGGCAGCACTGATATGTGGCACTGATGGGCACTGATAGGTGGCACTGATGGGCACTAATGAGGCACGTCATATGTCAAAGTTGCAAAATTGGGTTGGGGCATCAAGATTTGTTTTGGGGTTAAAAAAACTCTCAAACGATCGCTTTGCACAAACTTTTTTTCTTTTCTTGCCAAGTTTTAATTCCTAGTTGTCCTTATATAGTGTCACAGTTTAGTTTGCATTAGAGAAGGTAGAACCGAGGCGCTCGAGTGTCATTTGACAGATGGAAAGAGCTCTTTTTTTTTTTAAAGAATTTATCTTTTCAACATTATTGTCTCAGGAATTCAACAGACACTCAAAATTTTGTGACACGGCTAAGGGAGCTGTGACAGGGAGGTGATAGAAATGCAGACAGCAAAGAGGCCGCCTGACCCCGAGATTCCAACGAAAACTCTTTTAGGTCACAATGAAGCTCAAACGCCCGAGCGGCTGTCAGTATCCTGTCTGGGTATTTTTCATGAAGGCAGCGGGGACAACCACAATCTTTATTGAAGTTTTCTAACAAAAAGTTTTAAATGAAAAGGGCACCTACACCCAGGAGAGAATTACCAGCTCACTTTACGTAATGTCAGACCGGTGGTACGCGGGTGGTTCAGCTGCAGTGGTATCTGCAAAAAAAAAAAGATTAATATCATTGTCTGTGATGGCTAACCTTGTGTGAGGCACAGAATGGTGTCTGAAAATTGGTGGGCATTTTTTGGGGGATTTTCTAGTGTGGGAGCAATGCAGGGATTTCTGTAGTTTATATGTTTGTACCAATTATCCTCAAAAACACTGAAGCCCAACTCCAACTTCTTTAAAAGGAAAAAAAAAAAAAAGCCCAGCCACTGCTAAAATAAAAAAATAATCTTTTGCTGCAGTACTTGCCTTCTCTCTGGTGATGTCCTCCACTCTGATCCAGTAGCAGTCTTCTTCTGAGTGATGCCCAGCTGTTTCTAAAGGCAAAGCTCAGGCACTTCTGAGGGCAATGTTGGATTTTGCCGCTAAATCTGGCACACACGTATTCCTATTGGCCCATTAAATGGGTAGCCAAACTGGGCAATAAAAATGTGCACAAAGGGAAGTTACTTCTGCAGGAAGTACCAGAGAGTCGACTGTCAGAACAATATGAAATCTGGCCATAACTGTAGGGTTTTGGAGATGGATGCAGGCAGGTGCGTTGCTAGGGGGTGGCTATTGGGGCTATAGCCCCGAATTTGGGGCCCATAGCCCCGAGTCTCTTGCCGCAGGGTCCCTGCCTAACCAGCGGGTTGCGGCTGCTGCGGTGGGCAGGCTGGCTGCATGAGAGAGGCAGAGAAGAGAAGAGAAGCGAGCGGGCAGATGAGCAAAGATGACATCTCTCTCCGCTCACTCCACATCAACGCTCTTCACAGCCGGGCCTCTTCAATTTGGGAGTGAGGTGTGATGAGCAGCAGAGAGATGACATCATCTCTCACTGCCCGCCCCACATCACCACTCTCCTGCTCTTCCTTAATGGACCAGTGCTGTGAGCCTGCCACCAATGTAGTGTCAATGCACATTTGGTGGCACTGGCTGGCATGGCCACATCAGTTGGCAAGTGACCCACATCTGGTGGCCGAAGACATGGTAAGTGACAATCTGTAAATTGTGGCAGGAGATGTGGCAAGGGGCAATCTGCAAATGGTGGCAGGAGATGTGGCAAGGGGCAATCTGCAAATGGTGGCAAGAGACGTGGCAAGTGACAATCTGCAAATGGTGGCAAGAGACGTGGCAAGTGACAATCTGCAAATGGTGGCAGGAGACGAGGCAAGTGACAATCTGCAAATGGTGGCAGGTGATGTGGCAAGTGACAATCCACATCTGGTGGCAGGTGACGGTGGTAAGTAACATGCTGCATCTGGTGACAGGCGACGGTGGCAAGTGACACGCTGCATCTGGTGGCAGGAGATATGGCAAGTGACACGCTCAGGGCTTCCACTGATTCTGCAGTATGGTGAGTTGAACCACTTCATTAAATATTAGAATATAACAATAGAAATAATGGACTTCAATCACCCTGACACCATATCAACCATGGTGCCATGATGATATTGAAGCGCCAACACCAGCCATCACCCGTGAAAAATTGCTTACACCGGTCTCCACCCCCCCGCCCGCGGGCATGCAAAATGGTTGGTGACCGCTGCTATGGGCTCTAGCCCCAGATCTTTTTCAGACCTAGCAACTCCCCTGGATGCAGGTATGCTCCCCTCTATGTCCCCCTTTTGCCACCAAAAAGCCCTGACCCGTTGAGGCATGGACTTCCCTAGACCTCTGAAGGTATGCCGTGGTATCCAGCACCAGGATGTCAGTAGCAGATCCTGCAAGTCCTGTAATGCCGCGTACACACGATCGGAATTTCGGCCAGCAAAAGACAGATGAGAGCATTTCGTCAGAAAATGCGACCGTGTGTAGGCGCCATCAGACTTTTGCTGTCCGAATTTCCACCAGCAAAAGTTTGAGAGCAGGTTCTCAATTTTTCCGACGGAAAATGTTTCTATCGGAAATTCCGATCGTCTGTAGCGATTCCGACGTGCAAAATTCCTATGCATGCTCGGAAACAATTTGACGCTTGCTCGGAAGCATTGAACTTAATTTTCTTGGCTCGTCGTAGTGTTGTAGGTCACTACGTTCTTGGCAGTCAAAATTTCCGATAACTTTTGTGTGACCGTGTGTATGCAAGCCAAGCTTGAGCGGAATTCCGTTGGAAAAACCATCCGTTTTTTTCCGATGGGATTCCGCTCAAGCTCGGCTTGCATACACACGGTCACACAAAAGTTTGCTGAACTTTCGACCGTCAAGAACGCGGCGACGTACAACACTACGATGAGCCGAGAAAATTAAGTTCAATGCTTCCGAGCATGCATCAAATTGTTTCCGAGCATGCATAGGAATTTTGCACATCGGAATTGCTCCCGTCGGAAAAATTGAGAACATGCTCTCAAACTTTTGCTGGCGGAAATTCGGCCAGCAAAAGTCTGATCATACATACACACAGCATACACACGGTCGCATTTTCCGACAAAAAGCTCTCATCAGTCCATTTTCTGACAAAAAGCTCTCATCAGTCTTTTGCTGGCCGAAATTCCGACTGAAATTCCGACCGTGTGTACGCGGCATAAGTTGGGAGGTGGGGCCCCAATGGATCAGACTTATTTTTCCAGAACATCCCACAGATGCTTGATTGGACTGAGATCTGGAGAATTTGGAGGCGAAACCAGCACCTCAAACGTGTTGTTGCGTTCTTCAAACCATTTTTGAACCATATTTGCAGTGTGGCAGGGCGCATTATCCTTCTGAACGAGGCCACTGCCATTAGGGAATACCATTTTTCTGAAGGGGTGTACTTGGTCACCGACAATGTTTAGGTAGGTGGTACGTGTCTAGTGGCATGAATAGAAGTAGGGTTGCCACCTATCCAGGATTCACCCGGACAGTCCGGGTTTTGACTCTTGTGTCCGGGTTTCAGATGGACTGAAACCCGGACACATTATTCAGAATGGGCTGTAGCTCCCCAAGATAGTCTCCAACCAAGATAGTCACACACAAATCTGTTGCCACCCGGGAGCTGTCTGGGGGCAGTTTTGGTATCACTGGGGGGGCAGGGCGAAGATGTCAGCAAGAGAAATTTGGCCACACCCACTGTTTGCTGCGGCAAGCTATGCGCACCGCAGTACTAATTGTCCTTGGGGCACCCAAAAGGTGTCCCGGGCCGCTAAAGTGTTCGGGTTTGGCTTGAAGAAAAGGTGGCAACCCTAAATAGAAGTGCCCAGAGTTTCCCAGCAAAAAATTGCCCAAAGGAGCTGAGACTGCCTCAGCTGTCCTGCCTTCTTCCCATACTGCATCCAGGTGCCATCTCTTCCACACCCGGCCATCCACATGATGTAAAAGAAAACGTGATCCATCATACCAGGCTACCTTCTTACATTGCTCCGTTCTGAGGCTCAAGTGCCCGTTGTAGGTACTTTTGGCTGGGGACACGGTGCAAAAAAAGGGAAAGTGTCAAAGTGCAAATACAAGCTATGAAGTCCGTATGGTAAAGTTCACATGATGAATCTGGTGTAGATAATCTTTGGCAGTAGTGGCAGCTGTCCCAAGCAGTGATGTAAGTAACTGAGTTAAAATAAACTGAGTTACCTAACTCAGTTACTTTAGAGGGTAACGAGTAATCTAACTGATTACTTTTCCCCTCATGGTAACTCAGTTCCCATTACTTTGGCTTAGTTACCCCAATTACATCTACCGTCACTAGATGGCAGTAGTGTAATTCCGGTGTCCTGCCGAAAAAGTTCCCCCGCCGGATAAGGACCCCCTGTACTGCGCAGGCGCAGGGCTTGCGCAGTACGAAGCACTACGGAGCTTCCGAAAATTGCCGAACCTAAACAGCTCTGAGTGAACTCTACACCGCGCAGTTCCAGTTAACATGTAATTGTACGAGGCGATGCCGCACGCTCCAGATGCTCGTGCTACTCTGCAAGGGGCGTTTATTGTGTAAGGGGCGGGTCTAGTATTACTGTAACCAAGGGGCGCATTTATTATTATTGTTATATATCGAGCTCTGCCCATTAATTTAACATTCGCCCTCTTCTGTAGCCATCCGCCCCTTACACGATATAATAATAGACCCGCCCCTTACACCATATAATAATAATAGACCCGCCCCTTACACGATATAATAATATTAGACCCGCCCCTTACACGATATAATAATAATAGACCTGCCCCTTGCTTACACGCTATAACAGATCTGCCCCTTGGTTATAGTAATAATAGAGCAGCTCCTTGGTTACACGATATATAACAATAATAATAAATGCGCCCCTTGGTTACAGTAATACTAGACCCGCCCCTTAGTTACACTTATAGAATATTTTAAAAAAAAGTCAGTTACTTTGCTGAGTAACTAATTACTTTTCCAATGTAGTAACCGAGTTACTAACGCAATTACTTTTTGGGAGAAGTAATTTGTAACTTAACTAATTACTTTTTTAAAGTAAGATGACCAACACTGGTCCCAAGAGCAAGTCAACTCTAAAATAGAACCACACAGAAAAGAGGACAGCTGATCATGTGATGTAAACAGAAGATTGTAATCGTTTTTTTTTCTCCTCAAGCTGACAGCGTCAGGAGAAAAAAAAAGCCAATCACTGGCTTCTGTTCGGGACATCGGTCCAGACGAGGAAGAGGCACAGCTGCCTCATCTGTGCCAACCAGTACCGCCTGCCAGTGCCACCTGCTAGTGCCCACACAGTGTATATCAGTGACCACCAGTGTAAATCAGTGCCGCCAATAGACATGCGCACAACAAAAAAATTTGTTTATTTTCGTTTAGTTTTTTTAGTTTCCGTTGATTCGTAACGATTCGTACATTCGTAAGCCATCGGTGTTCGTATCGATTCGCATTTTCTTAAGAGTTATTTTTTTGTTGATTCGTATTTCCGTTAGTTTAATTTTCGTTTATTCGAAATTCGGACGCATTCGTATTTATTCGTAACATTCGTAGATTCGTAATCGGAGCACAATTCATAATGTTATGTAATGTGTATGCTATTATTACATTTTAAGAGACACGAAAAATTACGAATCGAAAAAAAAAAGTTACGAATGTACGAATGTTTTCGTTCAATCCATTCGAAGCACGTTAAGCAGCACCATTGTAAGAGACACGGAAAATTACCAATTCAACAAAAAAAAAAAAAAGTTACGAATGTACGAATTTTTTCGTTCATTTTGATTTTCGTTGTTCCTGTTTTCGTTTTTCGGATTTTCTTCTTTCGTACATTCACTGTTTCTAATTCGTTTTTTTCGGATTTTCATATCATTTCCACCTAGCAGTGCTGCCTATCAGTGTCACCTACCAGTGCCCATCACTGTCCATCACTGCCACCCATCAGTGCCCATCACTGCCACCCATCAGTGCCACCTATTAGGGCCCTTCAGTGCCACCTATCAATGCCCTTCAGTGCCACCCATCAGTGCCACCACTCAGTGCCGCTCATCTGTGCCACCTCTCAGTGCCCACCAGTGCCACCTCTCAGTGCCCACCAGTGTTGCCTCTAAGTGCCCACCAGTGTTGCCTATCAGTGCCCACCAGTGCTGCCTCTAAGTGCCCACCAGTGTTGCCTATCAGGGCCCACCAGTGCCGCCTTATTAGTTCCTATCAATGCAGCCTATCAGTGCCCATTAGTGCAGCCTCATAGGCGTACATCAATGAAGGAGAAAAATGACCTGTTTGCATAAAACATTTTTTTTTTTTCAAAAAAATAAAAAACCCAGAGGTGATCAAATACCACCAAAAGAAATCTCTGTTTGTGGGGAAAAAAATATCAAAATGTCATTTGGGTACAGTGTTGTATGACCGCGCAACTGTCATTCAAAGTGTGAGAGCGCTGAAAGCTGAAAATTGGTCTGGGCAAGAGAGGGGTTTAAGTGCCCGGTAAACAAATGGTTAATGGATGGAAAGTTGAAAAAAATGATAGAAGGTCCACTTTAAGAGCATTTTATTAAGACTTCGGTAATAAAAACTTACAAGATGGTAGATAAACATGTGCCCATCGAGTATGGTGAGGAAACCTCCGCGTTCCCGTCCTGCGGTGATGGAAAGCCGTGTCAGGGACTCTGAAGGTATCCCGGGAACTGCCTCTGGCCAGCTTGAGGCGCACGCTGAAAGCAGATGACATCTGTGACAGGGGGCAGTCGGCAGGCTGCTACAGGCTACGTGCCCCTTTCCATTGCTGCAGAAGGAATACAGAGGCGGGAACACAGAGCTTTTCTCACCATATTCGATGGGCTCATGTTTATCTACCATCTTATTACTGAAGTCTTCATATAATGCTCTTAAATACTGCGCTTAACCACTTCAGCCCCGGCCGATTTTACCCCCTTCCTTACCAGAGCACTTTTTGCCATTCGGCACTGCGTCGCTTTAAGTGACAATTGCGCGGTCGTGCGACGTTGCACCCAAACAAAATTGACGTCCTTTTTTTCCCATAAATAGAGCTTTCTTTTGGTGGTATTTGATCACCTCTGCATTTTTTTTTTTTTTTTTTGCGCTATAAACAAAAGAATAGCAACAATTTTGAAAAAAAAACACAATATTTTTTACTTTTTGCTATAATAAATATCCCATTTTTTTGAAAAAAAAAAATTTTTTTTTACTCAGTTTAGGCCGATACGTATTCTTCTACATATTTTTGGTAAAAAAAAAATTGCAATAAGCGTATATAGATTGGTTTGCGCAAAAGTTATAGCGTCTACAAAATAGGGGATAGATTTATTGCATTTTTTTTTTTTTTACTAGTAATGGCGGCGATCTGTGATTTTTTTTTTCGTGACTGCGACATTGCGGCGGACACTTCGGACACTTTTGACACATTTTTGGGACCATTCACATTTACACAGCGATCGTTGCTATAAAATTGCACTGATTACTGTGTAAATGTGACTGGCAGGGAAGGGGTTAACACTAGGGGGCGCTGCAGGGGTTAATATGTTCCCTATGTGAGTGATTCTAACTGTGGGGGGAGGGGACTCACAAGGGGAGGAGACCGATCGGTGTTCCTCGGTACTGGGAACACAACCATCGGTCTCCTCTCCACTGACAGGACGTGGAGCTGTGTGTTGTTTTCCCGGGCAATCGCGGGGGCCCGGCGGACATCGCGGCCGCCGGGCACGCGCACCGGGTCCCGGGAATGGGAGGACGTCATATGACGTCCACCCAGGATGGGAGATCCACCTTGTGGACGTCATATGACTATAGGTGGGTAGTGAAGTGGGTAAATGGCGCTTCCCTCTTTTCTGTGTGGACAGAGGGCAGCATGGGCACCCTGACTAGTCTGCGGCTATGCAACCTCATACATAGCAAACTGCGATGTCCATTTTTTCTCCTTTCAACACATCAACCTAAAGACAACGTGTTCGCTTGCTGCCTCTCAACCTTCCTAAACATAGGCATTCCCTGTGGTCAGGGCCGTCTTTAATATTGATTGGACCCTGGGCAAAACTTTTCTTGCCCCCCCCCCCCCCCCATGCAGTTTTGCTCTCCGACCTGCTCAGAGACATACAATAAATAGCAGCTAGACTCAAAATCACTTTACTGAATCAGATCAGACAGCTATTGCAATTGGTTGCCAGAGGTTACAGTGTATCATTACCGCTCACTGATTGGTTGCTAGAGGTTACAGCACATGATTTCTGCTTGTTGATTGGTTGCTAGAGATTACTGTGAATATGACCTCAGGGGGGCATGATACACATATGAATGCTGCTGGCTGACGCTATTTACATATAAATGCCACCACTATTTACATATGAATGCCGGTAATTTACATGTAAACACAGGGTCTGCAGGTGAGTCATCTGTACACAACAATAGGGCAGAGCTGGGCAGCATTAGTAGCAGCACTTCACACTGAGATATTGGGACACAGCACGGGACTAAAACCTCAAGGGACGAGGGAATTTAAACCAGGATAGTTGGGAAGTATGAGGCAGCTGCTTTGGGCCCCACAACAATGACAGGGCCCAGGGCAGCTGCCCCTTTTGCCCTGCCTTAAAAACGGTCCTGCCTGTGGTAATAAGTTAAGGGTCTGCAAGTAGACACTTTTAAAAAGTGAACATTTACATAAATGACACGACAGGGATGTGGCCAGCACTAAGGCTTTATAAACAGAAGCAAAATACACCTACTGACAAGGTATACTGATCCAACTCCTCTTGTATCTAAGATCTGTGCATCCTCCCGTCCTGCCCGCTGTACTCCATTTGATACCAATGCTCCTGAGTTACCGTCACATTTTCCTGCCCTTCCATTGTCCTTGCCGCTCCTGTTTTAATCTCCAGGAGTGCTCAGACTGGGATTTTTCAAGAGGCCAATCTCATCATCTTGGGTTCCCTATACAGGTACAGTGGAAGCTTGGATTACGAGCATAATCCGTTCCAGGAGAATGCTTGTAATCCAAAGCACTCGCATATCAAAACGAGTTTCCCTATAGAAGTCAATGGAAACGAAGATAATGCGTTCTGCATTGACTTCTATTGCATGTAATACCGCATGTGGCCAGAGGTGGGGGGGGTGCCGGAGAGCCTTGAATACTTGGGAAAAGCTCAGCTGAACTCGGAAAGGCTTGGAAACACTCAAGAACGGAGTATTTCTGTCAGATAAGTACTTACCGAGGCTGAAATGCCGGGAGCGGTTCACCCTTGCGACTTGGCGCACTCCGCCCCCCTGGAAGTGATACAGGGAGTGGATGGCACGAAGAGGCACAGGTCACCAGCAGATGGAATACAGTTGCGTTGAAATACCTTGAGAGGTGAGCAGCTGTGCGGAAAATGGTATCACAGAAGTCCAAACAGGCCGGGGGTCAAACACTGAAGAAAGCTGGATAGTCCGGTATACAGGCAGAAGGTCAGGCACTAAAGCTAGTAAGCAAATCCGAGTCACAGGTCAAACATAGGAGACAGCAGACAGGTCTGGGTCACAGGAAAGGGGGTCAAACACTGAAGGTGTCCAAATCCAATAAGCAAGCCAAGGGTTGGTTTCAGGAGACAAGCAGCGTAGTGAGGGACGATCCAGGTCAAGTCAGTTGATCACAAAAGAAGAAGTTTTTCCCCTCAGAGGAGGTGGGGTTTTTAGGCAGCACAGTATGGGAAATTAAGTGATTGATACAACATATGTCAAAGATAAAAAATAAATGTTTATTACATTGACACCGTTGTGACAACATGGATAAAAGACATGAGCCCCAATCGGGAATACCACAAAAAAAAACATTGGATACAGTATAAAATATTATATCAGCAGACAATAACTTTCAAAACAGTACAGTTGCTAAAAGCATAGAGATGCTGGAAAAGTAGAACCTGACGCATTTCAACATGTGTCTGTATGGGTCTTCCTCAGAGGATTACTTTTTATATGTGCCTGCTAGGCGTCTGTAGTTAATATCGTGGGTTTCCTTACATAGGTATCCCTTTAGAATGTTTTTCACTCTCCGGGCGGCTCCGAGACGCCTCCTTCCCGACCGGGACAGGACAGGGCAAGTGGCACAAGTGCGTGGCTTACAAGAGGTCACCGAATTTTCGACCCTTCACAGCTGGATAAATCGAGCGGTGCGTGGGACTAGGAAAGGGAGAGATCTCACACCTTATTGTTTGTTAGTGCCCAGACATCCAAAATAGATGTATCAATGCTGCCTGTAGGTTGACCCCAAAATCGATCCACAGCAGCCTTTAGGGAGACTGTGAGGGGCAGTCTTTTAAAAAAAAGAAAGTGTATGCAGCGTTGATCGGTTGATTTGTAGCCCTCAGGAAGCACACCCTCACATGGAGATGGAGATGAAGTCAGTTGATCAAAGGATACAGGAACAGGAAGTAACTCCGACAGGAAGCTGAAAACAAACCAGCAACTTGTCTGATCATCAGAGTGTCTTTAAATAGGCCAGCCAAAGCGTTACGTCGGACGTGCACTAATACGAACGCGCGCACGCCGTTCCATCGGCCCACGAATGCGCGTGCGTAGAACGGTAGTTGAATTGATTATTCCTCTGACAATTTCCGAGTGTTTCCGAGTATTCCTGAGTCATTCTGAGTATTTCCGAACCGTTCCGAGCGTCCCCGGCGCTCCCGCACCTCTGGCCAAGTGTGGTAGTGCACCGCCCATTAGCTTGAATTCAGCTGGTTTTGCGAGACAACACTCGCAAACCGAGTCAGAATAAAAAAAAAAAAAGTCGCTCGTCTTTCAAAACGCTCGTTAACTGCGTCACTCGTAAACCAAGGTTCCACTGTATGTGGCAATGCTTAGTAGAATGTTCAAAAGAGTTTTACTAAAGAACAATCTTAAAGAATACAGGGATGATTGGCTTCTAGTTTTATTAATTTCATACAAATATGAAAATTGGTTTATTTAGCTATGTGGTCATATATAAGACACATGAAAATCCTTCAAAGATATTCTCTGAAGCTTGGTGCAAGAGTAGTCCTCTATGTAGCATTCTGGCCATAGATGGTGCAAAATCTCTCGATTCCCCAACCAACACAGTCAGTGTAGATGGGGGAATCCATCCTGCTGAGATATTGTCTTTTCCCGGGGTGGGGGGCACACAGTACCTCCGCAGGATGGATTCCCCCATCTACCGTGTTGATAGGGGAATCGAGAGATGTTGCACCATCTATGGTCAGAATGCTACATAGAGGGCTATACTTGCACCAAGAATCAGAGAATATCTTTAATGCCGAGAGAACACACACACATTTTATTGATGGATTGACTTGGGTACAATCAGCCTGCCCATGCATGGTTCGAATCTTGGCCAGTCCCTGCTGAACCGAACAAGATTTGAACTGTCTATGGTGGGCAGGGCTGTCTTTAAGATTGATTGGACCCTGGGCAAAACTTTTCTTGGGGCCCCCCCCATGCAGTTTCGCTCTCTACCTGCTCTGAGACATACAATAAATAGCAGCTAGACTCAAAATCAGTTTACTGAATCAGATCAGGCAGCTATTGCGATTGGTTGTCAGAGGTTACAGTGTATCATTACCGCTCACTGACTGGTTGCCAGAGGTTACAGTGTATCATTACCGCTCACTGACTGGTTGCCAGAGGTTACAGTGTATCATTACCGCTCACTGACTGGTTGCCAGAGGTTACAGTGTATCATTACCACTCACTGACTGGTTGCTAGAGGTTACAGCACAAATTACGGCTCACTGATTAGTTTCTAGAGGTTACAGCACATGATTTCTGCTTGTTGATTGGTTGGTAGAGATTACTGTGAATATGACCTCAGGCATGATATACGTATGAATGCCGCTGGCCACCGCTATTTACATATGAATGCCAGTAATTTACATATGAATGCTGGTAATTTACATGTAAACACAGGGTCGGCAGGTGAGTCATCTGTACACAACAATAGGGCAGAGCTGGGCAGCATTAGTAGCAGCACTTCACACTGAGATATTGGGACACAGCATGGGACTAAAACTTCAAGGGATGAGGGAATTTAAACCAGGATAGTTGGCAAGTATGAGGCAGCTGCTCTGGGCCCCACAACAATGACAGGGCCCAGGGCAGTTGCCCCTTTTGCCCTGCCTTAAAAATGGCCCTGATGGTGGGCTTTAGTCTACTGTCTTTCATCATTTCTCTCCTCTCCCAGCTGACTGGCTAGACATATTATCAGACAATTAATGTCATGATCTGGGGTGAGGCTCAGAGTCCAGTAGCTGAAACAGGTTATGAACAGGCAGGGTTTAGTACATGTAGCCATAGCAGTATAGGAGCAAGTGGAAAGGAAGTCGGAGCTCAAGCCAAAGTTGGTAACAAAGGTATCGGGTTTGAAGTGGAAAGGGATAAAGAGTGGTTGGTGAATCTCCAGGGTTGGTAGATGAGTAGAGGTAGATAGAGATGACTTTAGCAGTAGCAATAGAAGGCAAGATACTGCTGTAGCGCTGATATTCTTGTCTACCAATGCAATGTTAGCATGTTATAATGAAAGTCTATGGACAATTCTATAGCTTAGTATTTGGCGCCATCTAGCGGCCAAATACTGAAAGTGGAATGACTTTTTTTTATCATAAAGCACTGAACTAATTACAGGAAGTGACTGTTATTTACTTTGGAGAGTTGACCTATTTACCCAGGATGCCAGGTGACCTACCCATGGACACCCTCTCTTGCACTGCATGCTGGGTAGGACATAAAAGGACCCTGAGCAGCCATCTTAGGTCTCTTCTGGACGCATGGCCTGCCTGTGAGGACCTGTGAGGAGGTCTCCCAGAAGAAGCGGCCTACAGCTCTTGCGGAGCGCAACTTTAACAGATTGTGTGAGCGACCTGGCGGTGTGAGAGACACAGTGACCGGATTGGGAAGATCCAGAGACACTCGTCTGAACATCGGAGGACCGGGTTCACCCAGCGGAACGGAGCGGAGTGACAGAGCCGGCCGGCATTGAAGCAAGCCAGATACCGAGCCAGACCTACTATACAGAGCTTCGTATCCAGTTGGTGAGCGGGTTACGGCCCACAGCTTTATTACACTTTTGCATCCAGTCAGACTCACATACAGCTTCGCTGGAACCGGTAGTCCCACGGATGAGGATTAAGTCATTGACATTAGGCAGGCATAAGGCCTAATTCTTATTGCATCTTAAGTGTTGTACTATACTTAAGGAGACACTTTTTGGAACATTTACAGAAACATTAACAGGATCACCGTTAAGTCAATCCTAATTTTTTTACCCTTTTGGATTACAATTGATAAGGAAGCATCATAGCTAGCAGAAGACAAGAAGATTAAAGACTGTGTAGTTTTATTGAGATCTCACAACTAGCTATAAAAGTAGGGGGAGCTCCCTTGTAGATACACTGTGTATAAGTGTTGTTTGAAATTCCTTGCCCTGTCATTTTATGTTGGGATGACAGCGCAATTACTGTAACCACCTGTTTATCAGAAAGTACAGTAAAATATATGTTTGGTTAAGTACCCTATTGTGTGGAGTATTGTTATTCTCCCATTGCAGGTGGAGCCAGTGGATCCTGAGGTGATAATACAGGTATATTATATTGTATTGTGTATTGTATTATATTGCACCACAGCTGTGTCAAGGGGACTGAGACAAGTCAGTGGGGGTTTATTAACAGAGTGCAGGCCTAAATCAAACCAGCAGCTCATTCAGGAATTAGTGCTACAGTGGCATAAGCACAATAATCTGCTTTGTGCACTCGTCCAAACCATTTGGTGGAGGGGGGATGATGGTATGGGGTCTTTTTAGGGGTTGGGCTTGGCCTCTTAGTTCCAGTGAAGGGAACTCTTAAGGTGTCAGCACACCAAGACATTTTAGACAATGTCATGCTCCCAACTTTGTGGGAACAGTTTGGGGACGGCCCCTTCCTGTTCCAACATGACTGCGCACCAGTGCACAAAGCAAGGTCCATAAAGACATGGATGAGCGAGTTTGGCCTTGAGGAACTTCACTGGCCTGCACAGAGTCCTGACCTTAAATCAATAGAACTCCTTTGGGATGAATTAGAGAGGAGACTGCGGGCCAGGCCTTCTCGTCCAACATCAGTGCCTGACCTCACAAATGTGCTTCTGGAAGAATGGTCAAACTTTCCCAGAAGAGTTGAAGCTGTTATAGCTGCAAAGGGTGGGCCAACTCAATATTGAACCCCACGGACTAAGACTGGAATGCCATTAAAGTTCATGTGCGTGTAAAGGCAGGCCAATACTTTTGGTAATATAGTGTATACAAAACATTAAAAATAAGTGCCCATACTGTTTGAAATCCAGTAATGCCCTGTCTCACTCTGCTCTGCACATGCTCAGTTGCTCTCCATTTCCATCTCGCTTTTGACATTGTGCTGAAAATCAGAGCCACTAGAGGCCAATCTGCTGACAGCCTAGTGATTTACTGCTGCTCAGGGGCTCTGGACTTCAGCAAAATGGCAGCCTCTGGCAAGAAGAAACAGGAGCAATGCTGGAGGCAATTTACAGCACACACTTTCACATTTTGGTAGCATAATTATTAATGTGGAATGTACTGTATGTTATTTTCTAAAGAACAAGATTTGCTTTTATCAAGTTGTTATAGGTAAAGTTGTGCATTAACTCTTTAACCGCTTATGGACCGCCTCCTGCACATTTACGTCAGCAGAATGGCACGGCTGGGCACATCAACGTACAGGTATGTTGCTCTTTATGTGCTCAGCCGTGGGTCACGCGTGAGCTCCGTGACCATGGCCGTGGCCGCGGGAGCCGCGGGACCTGTTTGCCACTGGTGTCCCGCGATCGGGTCACAGAGCTGAAGAACGGGGAGAGGTATGTATGTGTAAACAAACCTCTCCCCGTGCTTCCCAGTGAGGCTGTCACTGAACGTCTGTTCCCTGTCATCGGGAAAGACGATCAGTGATGTTGAACGCCAAGCCACGCCCCCTACAGTAAAAAAACACACACACGTCACACTTAACCTCTCTCTGCCCCCTAGTGGTTAACCCCTTTACTGCCAGTGCCATTTACACAGGAATCAGTGTATTTAAATAGCACTGATTGCTGTATAAATGACAATGGTCCCAAAAATGTGTCAAAAATTTCCGATGTGTCCGCCATAATGTCGCAGTCACAATAAAAATCGCTGATCGTCGCCATTACTAGTAAAAAAAAAAATATATATAAAAATGCTATAAAACTATCCCCTATTTTGTAACTTTTGCGCAAACCAATCAATAATCGCTAATTGCGATTTTTTTTTTTTTTACCAAAAATATGTAGAAGAATACGTATCGGCCTAAACTGAGGAAAAAAAAATGTTTTTTATATATTTTTTGGGGATATTTATTATAGCAAAAAGTAAAAAAATATTGCATTTTTTTCAAAATTGTCGCTCTATTTTTGTTTATAGCGCAAAAAATAAAAACCGCAGAGCTGATCAAATACCACCAAAAGAAAGCTCTATTTGTGGAAAAAAAAGGACGCCAATTTTGTTCGGGAAGCCACGTCGCACGACCGAGCAATTGTCAGTTAAAGCGACGCAGTGCCGAATCACAAAAAGGGGCCTGGTCCTTTGGCTGCCAATTTGGTCCGGGGCTTAAATGGTTAATAGCATGGATGATTAACTTTCGGGACTGTGTTTTCCTCACAAGGACAAAACCATTGTTTAATATGTTTTATCCAGGGAGAAATGAATGGATGTTCTTTATGTATCTCCTTCAACTCTAGTCTTTCCTTGTTATTTTCTTAAGGCCGGCAAAGCTCCCGTCATGGCTGTAAAGTATAGTAAACATTTGTCTATAGCTCTTTGCAATCATTAAAACGATCACCTTGTACTTCCTCAGCTTGATGACCTTCAGTCGTATTATAGAAGCGACTTTATCGAGTATATTTTTTATACGATATGTCATCATCTAGATATTTTAAATGAATCTGTATATATATATATACAGTAATTCTGCTGACATTTGCCCCCCCTGGTTTCTGTTGCGTGACAGACCATATGGAGGGACTTTTAGCAGTCAATGCGCTTGGCATCGGCACCCGCTGAAATGTGGTCACTCTATTGACCTGTACGATGTGTGCTATGAATCTAATAAAAATTCCAACCAAAGAGTTTGAGATTACAGATATTGATTTCAAACCTGCTGAGCTTGTAGCTGTGATTTGAACATTTATCAGAGAACTGCAGCTTTACATTGCCTAAAAAAGAATAAAATGCATTAAAATGTTAACAAAATATGTGAATACTAAAGCCCCGTACACACGATCGGATTGTTGGCCAACAAAACCGCGGACTTTTGTCCAAAGGGCGTTGGCTCCAACTTGTCTTGCATACACACGGCCACACAAATGTTGGCCAACAATTACGAACGTGTTTTTTTTAGCTCTTTAGCGCCACCCTTTTGGGCTACTTCTGCTATTTTCGTGTTAGTAGAAGTTTGGTGAGTGTTGTTTCGCGTTTTTCATTTAGCGCTTTTCAGTTTGCGCTTTTCAGTTTATTTCTGAACGGCCGTTCGTCAACCAGACTTGTTGCGCAATCGGAGGAGATGACATGTTATTTATTATTGGCCTTGGATTTATTGCTTTGACATTATTATTTTGGGTCAAATAATAATGATTTAATTTGGTATATTTTCTATATTTTTGGATGCATAGAATGCACTTTTTGGTTAAGTTCTATTGGCAGATAGCATGTCTAATTTTTTTTTTTTATGCACAATAAAAAAAATTGTGTAGAATTGTGTAGTTATTTATTATTGTCCTTGAAGTTATTGCTTTGACATTATTATTTTGGGTTGAACAATAATGATTTAATTTGGTATTTTTTCTATATTTTTGGAGGCATAGAATGCACTTTTTGGTTAAGTTCTATTGGCATGTCTAATTTTTTTTTTAATGCACAATAAAAAAAATTTGGTAGAATTGTGTAGTTATTTATTATTGTCCTTGAAGTTATTGCTTTGACATTATTATTTTGGGTTGAAAAATAAAAAAATTAATTTGGTATATTTTCTATATGTTTGGATGCATAGAATGCACTTTTTGTTAAGTTCTATTGGCAGATAGCATGTCTAATTTTTTTTTTTTAATGCACAATAAAAAAAATTGTGTAGAATTTTGTAGTTATTTATTATTGTCCTTGAAGTTATTGCTTTGACATTATTATTTTGGGTTGAACAATAATGATTTAATTTGGTATGTTTTCTATTTTTTTGGAGGCATAGAATGCACTTTTTGGTTAAGTTCTATTGGCAGATAGCATGTCTTTTTTTTTTAATGCACAATAAAAAAAAATTGTGTAGAATTGTGTAGTTATTTATTATTGGCCTTGGAGTTATTGCTTTGACATACAGTTTTTGGGTTGAATTATAATGATTTGATTTGGTATATTTTTCTATATTTTTGGAGGCATAGAATGCACTTTTTGGTTAAGTTCTATTGGCAGATAGCATGTCTAATTTTTTTTTTTTTTAATGCACAATAAAAAAATTGTTTAGTTATTAAATAGTTATTTATTATTGGCCTTGGAGTTATTGCTTTGACCCAAGTCCAGTCCAGGAACAGGAGGAGAAGGAGTTCTTGGACCAAAAATGTGTTTGCTTTATTAATCGTGACCAATTATGTCATATGCCTTTGCTGCGGGAGCTCCAGGAGAATAATCCGGATGATTTTCGGAATGATCTCAGGATGACGGACCCCTGCTTACACCGACTCTTGGCATTGTTGACACCCTATATTAAGAAGCGGACACATGTATGAGGCTTTTATTTTATTTTTTTGAATAATAATGATTTGATTTGATATTTTCTATATTTTTGGATGCATAAATGCACTTTTTGGTTAAACTAAAAAAATTGTGTTTTTTTTTAGCACAATAAAAAAAATTGTTTTGTGTAGTTATTTATTATTGTCCTTTTATTTTATTTTCTGGGTTGAATAATAATGATTTGATTTGGTATATTTTCTATATTTTTGGATGCATAGAATGCACTTTTTGGTTAAGTTCTATTGGCAGATAGCATGTCTAATTTTTTTTTTTTAATGCACAATAAAAAAAATTTGGTAGAATTGTGTAGTTATTTATTATTGTCCTTTGAGTTATTGCTTTGACATTATTTTTTTTTTTTGAATAATAATGATTTAATTTGGTATATTTTCTATATGTTTGGATGCATAGAATGCACTTTTTGGTTAAGTTCTATTGGCAGATAGCATGTCTAATTTTTTTTTTTTTATTGCACAATAAAAAAAATTGTGTAGAATTGTGTAGTTATTTATTATTGTCCTTGAAGTTATTGCTTTGACATTATTATTTTGGGTTGAACAATAATGATTTAATTTGGTATATTTTCTATATTTTTGGAGGCATAGAATGCACTTTTTGGTTAAGTTCTATTGGCAGATAGCATGTCTATTTTTTTTTTTTTTTTAATGCACAATAAAAAAAATTGTGTAGAATTGTGTAGTTATTTATTATTGGCCTTGGAGTTATTGCTTTGACATACAGTTTTTGGGTTGAATTATAATGATTTGATTTGGTATATTTTCTATATTTTTGGATGCATAGAATGCACTTTTTGGTTAAGTTCTATTGGCAGATAGCATGTCTAATTTTTTTTTTTTTTTTTAATGCACAATAAAAAAATTGTTTAGTTATTAAATAGTTATTTATGATTGGCCTTGGAGTTATTGCTTTGACCCAAGTCCAGTCCAGGAACAGGAGGAGAAGGAGTTCTTGGACCAAAAATGTGTTTGCTTTATTAATCGTGACCAATTATGTCATATGCCTTTGCTGCGGGAGCTCCAGGAGAATAATCCGGATGATTTTCGGAATGATCTCAGGATGACGGACCCCTGCTTTCACTGACTCTTGGCATTGTTGACCTCCTATATTAAGAAGCAGGACACATGTATGAGGCTTTTATTTTATTTTCTGGTTGAATAATAATGATTTGATTTGGTATATTTTCTATATTTTTGGATGCATAGAATGCACTTTTTGGTTAAGTTCTATTGGCAGATAGCATGTCTAATTTTTTTTTTTTAATGCACAATAAAAAAAATTGTGTAGAATTGTGTAGTTATTTATTATTGTCCTTGAAGTTATTGCTTTGACATTATTATTTTCGGTTGAATAATAATGATTTAATTTGGTATATTTTCTATATTTTTGGATGCAGAATGCACTTTTTGGTTAAGTTCTATTGGCAGATAGCATGTCTAATTTTTTTTTTTTAATGCACAATAAAAAAAATTGTGTAGAATTGTGTAGTTATTTTATTATTGTCCTTGAAGTTATTGCTTTGACATTATTATTTTGGGTTGAACAATAATGATTTAATTTGGTATATTTTCTATATTTTTGGAGGCATAGAATGCACTTTTTGGTTAAGTTCTATTGGCAGATAGCATGTCATTTTTTTTTTTTTTTAATGCACAATAAAAAAAAATTGTGTAGAATTGTGTAGTTATTTATTATTGGCCTTGGAGTTATTGCTTTGACATACAGTTTTTGGGTTGAATTATAATGATTTGATTTGGTATATTTTCTATATTTTTGGATGCATAGAATGCACTTTTTGGTTAAGTTCTATTGGCAGATAGCATGTCTTTTTTTTTTTTTTTTTAATGCACAATAAAAAAATTGTGTAGTTATTAAATAGTTATTTATGATTGGCCTTGGAGTTATTGCTTTGACCCAAGTCCAGTCCAGGAACAGGAGGAGAAGGAGTTCTTGGACCAAAAATTGCTTTATTAATCGTGACCAATTATGTCATATGCTTTTATTTTATTTTCGGAATTTTTTGACTCTTGGCATTGTTGACACCCTATATTAAGAAGCAGGACACATGTATGAGGCTTTTATTTGGTATATTTTTGGGTATATTTTCTATATTTTTGGATGCATAGAATGCACTTTTTGGTTAAGTTCTATTGGCAGATAGCATGTCAATTTTTTTTTTTTTTAATGCAAATTTTTTATTTTTATTGGCCTTGGAGTTATTGCTTTGACCCAAGTCCAGTCAATAAAAAAAAGTTGTGTTGATTTATTAATCGTGACCAATTATGTCATATGCCTTTGCTGTATTAATATGATTTTCTGATTGGCCTTGGAGTTATTGCTTTGACCCAAAGAATTTTTTGGTTGAATAATAATGATTTGATTTGGTATATTTTTTATATTTTTGGATGCAGAATGCACTTTTTGGTTAAGTTCTATTGGCAGATACAGGAGGAGGAGGAGTTCTTGGACCAAAAAATGGTTTTGTTTGGTTTTATTAATCGTGACCAATTATGTCATATGCCTTTGCTGCGGGAGCTCCAGGAGAATAATCCGGATGATTTTCGGAATGATCTCAGGATGACGGACCCCTGCTTTCACCGACTCTTGGCATTGTTGACCCCCTTTATTAAGAAGCAGGACACATGTGTAGTATATTGTGTCTAATATGTGTATGTATGTGTGTATACATGTGTGTATATATAACATATATACATATATATATATATACATATATATATATATATATATATACACACATGTATACACACATCAATATACTACAACATGCATGAGGCTTTTATTTTATTTTTTGGTTGAATAATAATGATTTAACCACTTCAGCCCGGACCAATTGGCAGCCAAAGGACCAGGCCCCTTTTTGCAATTCGGCACTGCGTCGCTTTAACTAACAATTGCGCGGTCATGCGACGTGGCTCCAAAACAAAATTGGCGTCCTTTTTTTCCCACAAATAGAGCTTTCTTTTGGTGGTATTTGATCGCCCCTGCGGTTTTTATTTTTTGCGCTATAAACAAAAATAGAGCGACAATTTTGAAAACAATGCAATATTTTTTACTTTTTGCTATAATAAATATCCCCAAAAAATATATAAAAAAACATTTTTTTTCCTCAGTTTAGGCCGATACGTATTCTTCTACATATTTTTGGTAAAAAAAATCGCAATTAGCGATTATTGATTAGTTTGCGCAAAAGTTATAGCGTTTACAAAATAGGGGATAGTTTTATAGCATTTTTATTAATATTTTTTTTTTTTATTAGTAATGGCGGCGATCAGCGATTTTTATTGTGACTGCGACATTTTGGCGGACACATCGGACATTTTTGATACATTTTTGGGACATTTGTCATTTATACAGCAATCACTGCTATTTAAATAGCACTGATTCCTATGTAAATGACAGTTGTAGTTAGGGGGTTAACCACTAGGGGGCGGGGAGGAGTCAGTGTGACGTGTTGTGTTTATTTTACTGTAGGGGGGCGTGGCTGTACGTGTGACGTCATTGATCGGCGTTCCCGATGACAGGGAACCGCCGATCACTGACAGTCAGTGTAGGAAGCGCGGGGAGAGGTTTGTTTACATAGACCTCTCCCCGTTCTTCAGCTCCGTAACCCGATCGCGGGATACCAGCGGCGATCGGGTCCGCTGGTCCCGCGGCCGGGGTCACGACCCACGGGCAGGCACATGCACGATCACGTACAGGTACGTGATTCTGCCTGCCCGTGCCATTCTGCTGACGTATATATGCAGTGGCCGGTCGGGAAGCGGTTAATTTGGTATATTTTCTATATTTTTGGATGCATAGAGTGCACTTTTTGGTTAAGTTCTATTGGCAGATAGCATGTCTAATTTTTTTTTTTTTAATGCACAATAAAAAAATTGTGTAGAATTGTGTAGTTATTTATTATTGGCCTTGGAGTTATTGCTTTGACCCAAGTCCAGTCCAGGAACAGGAGGAGGAGTTCTTGGACCAAAAATTGGTTGTTTTATTAATCGTGACCAATTATGTCATATGCCTTTGCTGCGGGAGCTCCAGGAGAATAATCCGGATGATTTTCGGTATTATCTCCTAATAATGGAACCCTGCTTTCACCGACTCTTGGCATTGTTGACCCCCTATATTAAGAAGCAGGACACATGCATGAGGCTTTTATTTTATTTTTTGGTTGAATAATAATGATTTTATTTGGTATATTTTCTATATTTTTGGAGGCATAGAATGCACTTTTTGGTTAAGTTCTATTGGCAGATAGCATGTCTAATTTTATTTGTTTTTTTTTTTATGCACACTAAAATGTAACTTTTTGACCTAAAATCAAAACGCTATGTGTGGCGGAAAACTAACACTACACATCACCCTCAACACACCATACCTTCAGCAGGGACAGGGAAGCTGGTCAGAGTTGATAGGACGATGAATGGAGCCAAATACAGGGCAATCTTAGAAGAAAACCTATTAGAGTCTGCAAAACACTTGAGGCTAGGGCAGATTTTCACCTTCCAGCAGGGCAACAACCCTAAACATACAGCCAGAGCTACAATGGAATGGTTTAGATCAAAGCATATTCATGTGTTAAAATGGACTAGTCAAAGTCCCGACCTAAATCCAATTGAGAATCTGTGGCAAGACTTGAAAATTGCTGTTCACAGACGCTCTCCATCCAGTCTGACAGAGCTTGAGCTATTTTGCAAAGAAGAATGGGCAAAAATGTCCCTCTCTAGATGTGCAAAGCTGGTAGAGACATCCCCAAAAAGACTTGCAGCTGTAATTATAGAGAAAGGGGGTTCTAAAAAGTATTGACTCAGGGGGGCGCTATACAAATGTACCCCCCACACTTTTCACATATTTATTTGCAAAAAAAAATTGAACATTTATAATTTTCCTTCCACTTCACAATTATGTGCCACTTTGTGTTGGTCTAGCGCACAAAATCCCAATAAAATACATTTATGTTTTTGTTTGTAACATGACAAAATCTGGAAAATTTCAAGGGGTATGAATACTTTTTCAAGGCACTGTACCTAAGGACTGAGATTGAGCTTGCTACTTATGAGTATTCCCCTTGTGCAGAATTTGCAGGCACAACAACAACATACCTGCCTAGAGTGATGGCTGAAGGACAATGTGTGTCCCAGAATTCAGATGGAGAGCACCTGAGCCCATCTTCTGAGGCCATTCTTTAAAAAGTAAGTAAGTGTCATCCATTACTGGCTTGAGAGGTGGGCCTCAAATACCTTTTGCGTGATCATCTGAGAAGTGGTGAGGGGCTTTATAGTCATCTGGATTCCTTGTACTTTTATTGATCACGCCAATGTAACAGTCAGGGACCCAACACTGGCCAACTAAGTACATAGTCCACTGGTCAGTTGGACAAGAGTGGGGACTATTCACACAAGTTGGGCTCAGGGTAAGAGATTATTTTCAGTTGGTGTATGTGAGTTTCTTAGCGTTTAAGTCTAGAAACACATTGTATACTGCATTTAGCATAACAAAATTGTCAATATTTTTGATCAGTGCAGACAAACTACATGGATGGAAAGCACAGTGTGGTCCAAATCCTCACGATTGGTTTGAGAAAGAGGTGTGGGCCTTGAAACATGTTGCCACACCACCTAAAGTCACTTCATGTTTCATGACTTCCTGTCCTCGCCTGCGCTCCATCGATCCACAGGGGCTGCTTCCTGTTTCCTGTCCTGAGGTTACCTGGTCAACCTGGCTGGTCAACCTACCTGGTCGATCTGGCTACCACACTCCACCCCTTGTAGCAGCAGCTCCATCATGGGATCCTTGATGCCCCCCCCCCCCCCCCCCCAGCTGCATGTGCACCAATAAACATGAAGGAGCAAAAACTTTTTTAAGATTCCTGTGTTAGTCATCCAAACTTTTCTCTCTCTTTTTTTTTTTTATTCCTTTGGAAATAAAGAGCTATTTATTTTAGATTGCAGAAGAAATAACAGCCTGAAAACCCAGTGTTATCTTTCAAAGCAAAGAATTATTGATTGGCCACTGACATTACTAATGTGCCCACAGAGCACTTTTAGCATTTGTGAATATTTCTTTTTTTTTTTCATTTCAGCTGACAGATCGATTTCAAATCTTAGTTTGAATGTTAAAAAAAAAGATTTAAAAAAAAAAGACTGTCTAAAGCCCTGTTTGTTTATTTGGACAACCGAAAAGTATTTCTCTAAATAAAAGCTCTCTTACTCTATTATTAATATTATTACTTGTATTTATTTTGCATATTTTAATTAAATATAATTATATTTTAATATTTATTCTTTTTTTATATTATTATTAGTATCATTATTATTAATCTCTTGCTGTCCATATAATGCCTATGAGTGTCATCAAAAAGGGTGGCACATATGTGTGTATGGACAGCATAGGTCTCTCTGCTGAGAGCTAGGGCCAGATTTAGATATGGAGGGGGGCTGGGGCACTTCAGGTTAGGGGGGCTCTAACACACTGAGTTGGTTTACATTCCTAACCACTTTCAGACCGGACCAATTTGCAGCCAAAGGACCAGGCCCCTTTTTGCGATTCGGCACTGCGTCGCTTTAACTGACAATTGCGCGGTCGTGCGGCGTGGCTCCCAAACAAAATTGACGTCCTTTTTTTCCCACAAATAGAGCTTTCTTTTGGTGGTATTTGATCGCCCTGCGTTTTTTATTTTTTGCGCTATAAACAAAAAAGAGCGACAATTTTGAAAAAAAAACGCATTCTTTTTTATTTTTTGCTATAATAAATATCCCCCAAAAATATATAAAAATTTATTTTTTTCCTCAGTTTAGGCCGATACGTATTCTTCTACATATTTTTGGTAAAAAAATCGCAATAAGCGATTATTGATTGGTTTGCGCAGAAGTTATAGCGTTTACAAGATAGGGGATAGTTTTATAGCATTTTTATAAAAAAAAATTTTTATTAGTAATGGTGGAAATCAGCGATTTTTATTGTGACTGCGACATTATGGCGGACACTTTTGACACATTTTTGGGACCATTGTCATTTATACAGCAATCAATGCTATTTAAATGCATTGATTCCTGTAAAAATGACACTGGCAGTGAAGGGGTTAACCACTAGGGGGTAGTGTAGGGGTTAAGTATGCCTAGGGGTGTGCTTCTTACTGTGGGGGGACGTGGCTGTCAGCTAGTGAATGCTGATCTCTGCTCCAATCACAGGGAGCAGAAATCGGCGTCTCTAGTTGCTAGGCAGAACGGGGAGATGCTGTTTATTTCCGCATATCCCCGTTCAGCCTTCCCGTGAGACGATCGCGGGTGTCCCCGCGGCGATCGAGTCTCACGGGGGTCCCGACCGGCGCGCTTCCGATGGCACAGCGGCATTTAAAAAGGGACTTATATATACGCCCTTATGCCTGTCCGTGCCATTCTGCCGACGTACATCGTCGTGCGCCGATTGGGAACCGGTTAATGACAGTCGCAGATTTTTTAAATGCATGACAATGTCATGAGGTCACACGTGCACATAGCCGCAGTCATAGTGCTCTATGTGTGGTTTGCTTGAGCTGCCAAAATTTGGTTTTAAAAATGAAACAATATACCAATCCAGAGTAAAAACTTTTACAGATACGGCCAGCAAAATGTTACTTCCCAAGATACTTTTAATAAAATAAAATATTCTTTTATTATTAAATATTTCATTCAGATTTTATTATTATTCTGACTGTGATTGTTGTGAAGCGACTATCTCTTGTGAGACCTCTATGCCTCTCCTGTATAAGATATAACCACTGACGACAATCCTCATCAGATAGCTTGAACTCACCAAATACCGATTACATCCAGAAAGATGCTTTTATTCTGAACATCAGGTTACAGCAGATGACAGGATACAAACAGATGAATAGGTTGTAGTATTTATGCAGCCAAAAGATGATATTGTCTCTAGCTTACAATGCAGAATACATGTGCCCTGCTACATGTGGCTTGTAGCTGCATCCATGACTCAGGAAGTACAAAAACAGGAAGAAGGGTGGAGCATTACATACAAAGGAAGTATGTCATAACATAAGGGAAAAAGAACATAATAAAACAAGTGCATTACCACAAAAGCTCACTAGATGGCAGCATGTGAACTAAATATAAAACGTCCATAGAAAATGGTTATGAAAACAGTCTATATAAATTCTATGCCCCATTGGGGCAGCACAATTATTGTTTGTTGTTATTATTTTATATAATTTCTATGTTGTTTTATATTATATTTGTATAGAGGGGCACCCAAAGGCAGTTGTCCCTTTTGCCCCCGTATAAATCCAGCACTACTTAAAGCACGCTCACTGCCCACTCCCAGCACATTGACTGAGCTATCAAAGATGGCTCTTCATCTGTACTAATGATTGGGAACTGGCAGGATCACCACCCGATCATTTGATCACTGTAACAGCCAAGTACAGTGGTTACATGACTAGGCAGACCTTCCAGGTATAGTAGCCCAGTTAACTACTGAGCGCTCTATATTCAAAAGACGACTACATCGCGTTTGTCCAGTTCTGAAGAGGGCGTCCATGGACATTCTCCCAGAACCACTGCACACCCCCTGGGCCGCCTATCAGTGTCCTGGTTATCAGTGCAGCCCCATCAGTGCCAATCAGTACCCATTACTGCAGCCAATCAGTACCCATCAGTGCCCCCTATAAGGGTTGCCTATCAGTGCCGCCCATCAGTGCCACATATCAGTGCTGCCTTATCAGTGCCCTTCAGTGCGCCCCATCTTTTTTGGTTTAGCAAAACATAAAAAACCCAGTGGTGATTAAATACTGGCAAAAGTAAGCGCTGTCTCAAAAAAATGATAAAAATGTCATATGAGTACAGTGTTGCATGACTGCGCAATTGTCATTCAAAGTGTGACAGCGCTGAAAGCTAAAAAAAGGCTTGGGCGGGAAGGGGTTGAACGTGCCCGGTATTGAAGAATTTAGGCTGGGTTCACACCATTGCGAATTGCATGCGGGATCGACATATCCAATTCGCAATAGCAGGAGATTTAGACTGGCTCTCTTTGGATCCGGTTCACGTATCTCCGCAGCAGGTCTGGTGCGTTTTGCAGAAAAACTCTGTGTCTTTTGGTCCGTTTCAGGTCCGAATTCAGCCCAAAATTTGGGATAAAATCAGACCTGAAACTGTGAACCAGCACGCACCGAGCCCCTGCTGCGAGCCGCATGTGGCTCATATGTGATCCGAGCCTTAGAGGGATACCAGTTTTCAGTGAGTTTCTATGCGGTGTATTTCCTCCCTATCACATCTGAGCAGCCCATGTGACTATAGAGTCACACATGTGGGTGTATACACAGTGGAAAAAGACAGCCCACTGCCTCCCTCCTCCTTTAAACCCACTAACAAGATAAATATATTACATCCTAACTGGCAGAAATCTGCCCACGTCATGTAATTGCCAAAAAATAATTATTATTTTGTTAGAATACTGCCCGCGGCCCATTCTCCAAAGGGAGGGGATCATGCCCAGCTTCAGTATGTCACAGTCCATGTTGGCATTCATGGTTCCCTCAATGATCTGTAGCTCCCCAGTGCCGGCAGCACTCATGCAGCCCCAGACCATGACACTCCCACCACCATGACACTCCCCCCACCATGACACTCCCACCACCATGCTTGACTGTAGGCAAGACACACTTGTCTTTGTACTCCTCACCTGGTTGCCCCCACACACGCTTGACACCATCTGAACCAAATACATTTATCTTGGTCTCATCAGACCACACCTCAGTTCCAGTAATCCATGTCCTTAGTCTGCTTGTCTTCAGCAAACTACTTGCAGGCTTTCTTGTGCATCATCTTCAGAAGAGGCTTCCTTCTGGGATTACAGCCATGCAGACTAATTTGATGCAGTGTGCAAGGTATGGTCTGAGCACTGACAGGCTGACCCCCCCCCCCCCCCCTACAACCTCTGCAGCAATGCTGGCAGCACTCATACGTCTATTTCCCAAAGACAACCTCTGGATATGGCGCTGAGCACGTGCACTCAACATTGTTTCTTGATCATGGCAAGGCCTGTTCTGAGTGGATCCTGTCCTGTTATACCGCTGTATGGTCTTGGTCGCCGTGCTGCAGCTCAGTTTCAGGGTCTTGGCATTCTTATAGCCTAGGCCATCTTTATGTAGAGCAACAATTCTTTTTTTCAGATCCTCAGAGAGTTCTTTGCCATGAGGTGCCATGTTGAACTTCCAGTGACCAGTATGAGAGAGTGAGAGCGATAACACCAAATTTAACACACCGGCTCCATATTTACACCTGAGACCTTGTAACACTAACGAGTCACATGACACCGGGGAGGAAAAATGGCTAATTGGGCCCAATTTGGGCTCAAGTGTACTCACTTTTGTTGCCAGCGGTTTAGACATTAATGGCTGTGTGTTGAGTTATTTTGAGGGGACAGCAAATTTACACTGTTATACAAGCTGTACACTCACTACTTTACATTGTAGACAAGTGTAATTTCTTCAGTGTTGTCACATGAAAAGATAGAATAAAATATTTTCAAAAATGTGAGTACTAACTTTTGTGAGATACTATATATACCATAGTTTGTAGAAGCTATAACTTTCACACAAACCAACCAATATACACTTATTTTGATTTTCTTTTTTTACCAGACATGTAGCAGAATACATTTTTGAAGAAATTCGATTAGAGGGGTGTACTCACTTTTGTGATTTACTATATGTAATGACACCCTGAGTATGAAAGGGGTTAAAGCTGTTTAAGACATTCCATTTCCGAACACAAAGGCAGCTACCGAGCACTCCAATCAGCCAAACAATAAACCCATACGAATAATTCTCCCCCAAGTACGAGACAAGGCTCTGTATTGAGGGTCAAACAGGAATGACTCTTTATTTTCAGATCTCACACAAATATATATAGCAGGATGAAAATACAACCTGTAACCAATAACCTAATTAACATGAGCTAATTATCTACTCCTTTAGACAGCCTAGGTGACTCAGAGATATGACCTTTAGGACAGACTTCACGTCTCCTAGCTCACTAACTGTACAATACACATTATCATACATCTCAACACAGAACTCCTTCATACAATTGCAGGGTTAATTAGCACAATGAGTGAAAGACTCTTAGAAGCTGTGACAAGTCATACTAGACTAATTTACATTATGGCAGACACAGACAGAGACAGGTGGCTGGAATTGACATCAGCATCTCCTAACAGTATTTGTCCCAGCATTATGAATCAGCCACTATTTTTAATATGGCATATACAGGGTTCATTATTTTCTTGGTCACCCTGCGCCCAAAAGTGACTTCCGTCACACTATATATTATATATTAGGCCTGTGGAAATTAAAGATTAATTCCTCGATTAATCGATACATTTTTTTGATCAATCAAAATTCTTTTGAACAGTACTCACCTCTCCGCCGGCTTCCGGGTGTTCAGGGAGTTCCGTCGGAGAGCCCGTGACGTCATGGACAGCGACATCACCGGACTCCTCCCCCCTTCCCAAAGTGCCTCCATCTGCTGACGAAGGGAAGGGGGGAGGAGTCTGGTGATGTTGAAGTTCTGATTGAACGTAACGCGTATGGGAGAGGAGCTACGCATGACATCACCCGCTGCTGCCCTACGAAACTAACACGATTGTCAGCTTTACATGCTGTGTTTTTATCATCTTTATGTGAGTAGTTTGTGTTTTGAACACAAAAATTAAATCTTATACTTAAGCGGTGAGCACTTAGATCTTTTCTTTCTACCCATGACCTGGCATCCTTGCTGAGATCTAAGGAGACGTGAGAAAAGTTTATGGTCCGCGTTAACCCTTTTGATACCCGCTTGCATGACCACCTGTTTGCACAGGGGTCCATGCCATAAGGTGAGAGTGATTAGTTAGACCGGAGGTGGAGGGATTGTCACGCTACTGTGGAAAAAAAATGACTTACGTCAGTGCTACAGTTTGAATTTAAAACGTATTTGTGTGAACTGTGAAGTTAAGTCATGGATTGTGGAAACTAACTAGTGTCGGGTGATTGTATATTGCTAAAAGTAGTTGGCTCTGTATGTGCGTTATAATTAATCAAAATTAGTTGAATAATCGATTTAAAAAAAAACGATTAATCGAATACGAAAATTTGAATCAGTAACAGCCCTAGTATATATATATATATATATATATATATATATATATATATATATATATATATATTCCATTTTGGCTCGCTCACTATTTAAACATGGTCTTTATTTTGGTTAGAGTTGCAATTTCCCAGATGCAAGTTCCTCTTTCTTTTCTACTACTACCCAGCCCATAGAATGAATAAGGCTCATTCTTTTATATATATATATATATATATATTTTTTTTTTTAAGTTATTCATATGGCGTGTGTCCTATATTCCCATTTCAGCCTCCTGGCATTAAAATTCTGAACCTGAAAAGACGACAAAACCGAACACGCAGAGCTCAGAAATAATTCCATTTCAGTTATTAAAACTATTGAGAAGGGACTTTAAAAGAACTTCTAAAGAAGAGAGGCAGCGTTCATGCCGTTACATTGTTCTAGCAGTTAATGCATAGGGCTTTAATTGACAAAGGCTATTTTTTTAATTGAGCATGAAAGCCGTGAAATGCGCACGGCTCGGAAACTTGCTCTATTCATGGAAGTTTTAATTAAAGTTACTCCGGCACTTGATTTTCTTCCAACTTAAATTAGGGTTGACTGGTGCAGCAAAGGAATTTAAGAAGAGTTGGCACCGAACACCTTATATAACACAGGGAAGAAAATAGAGGACTTTTAGGCTAATTATTTTAAAAAACTTAATTGGCTAAAAAAAGAACAACAATTAAGACAATTAAAGTTGCATTTTAGCGAAGGAAGAAAGTGTTATTAATTAGTTTTGTTATAATTTTCAGCGAATGAAGCAGAAAAAAAGGAATGTTTGGTAATTCTTACTGCCGATTAGGTAGTTGTTTGATATGCTGTAACATTAACCACTTCAGCCCCGGACCATTTGGCAGCCAAAGGACCAGAGGTCTTTTTTCAATTTCGCACTGCACTACTTTAACTGGTAATTGCTAAAATGGCAGAGAAGTAAAAAACCCCCCCAAATGACCCACATTTTGGAAAGTAGACACCCAAGCTATTTGCTGAGAGGCATGTTGACCCCATTGAATATTTTTTTTTTTAGTCCCAAGTGATTGAATAAAGACAAAAATAAAAAAGATTTTTTTTTTTTTTCAAAAAGTTGTCACTAAATGATATATTGCTCACACATGCCATAGTATATGTGGAATTGCACCCCAAAATTTTGCTGCTTCTCCTGAGTTAGGGGATACCACATGTGTGGGACTTTTTGGGAGCCTAGCCGCGTACGGGGCCCCGAAACCCAAGCACCGCCTTCAGGATTTCTAAGGGTGCAAATTTTTGATTTCACTCCTCACTACCTATCACCGTTTCGAAGGCCATAAAATGCCAAAATAGCACAAAACCCCCCCAAATGACCCATTTTGGAAAGTAGACACCCCAAGCTATTTGTTGAGAGGCATGGTGAGTATTTTACAGCTCTCATTTGTTTTTGAAAATGAAGAAAGTAAAGAAAAAAAAAAAATTTTTTTCTTTTTTTTTTCAATTTTCAAAACTTTGTGACAAAAAGCGAGATCTGCAAAATACTCACAATACCTCTCAGCAAATAGCTTGGGGTGTCTACTTTCCAAAATGGGGTCATTTTGGGGGGTTTATGCCATCTGGGCATTCCATGGCCTCCGAAACTGTGATTGGCAGTGAGAAGTGAAATAAAAAAATTACACCCTTAGAAAGCCTGAAGGCGGTGATTGGTTTTTGGGGTTCCGTACGCAGCTAGGCTCCCAAAAAGTCCCACACATGTGGTATCCCCGTACTCAGGAGAAGCAACAGAATGTATTTTGGGGTGTATTTCCACATATGCCCATGACATGTTTGAGCAATATATCATTTAGTGACAACTTTTTGTAAAAAAAAATATATATATTTTTTTTTTTTCATTATTCAATCTCTTGGGACAAAAAAAAAAAATATTTAATGGGCTCAACATTGCTCTCAGCAAATAGCTTGGGGTGTCTACTTTCCAAAATGGGGTCATTTGGGGGGGGTTTGAACTGTCCTGGCATTTTATGCACAACATTTAGAAGCCTATGTCACACGTCACCCACTCTTCTAACCACTTGTAGACAAAGCCCTTTCTGACACTTTTTGTTTACATGAAAACATATTTTTTTTTTGCAAGAAAATTACGTTGAACCCCCAAACACTATATATATTGTTAAAGCAAAGGCCCTACAGATTAAAATGGTGGGTGTTGCATTTTTTTTTTCCACACAGTATTTGCGCAGCGATTTTTCAAACGCATTTTTTGTGGAAAAAATACACTTTTTTTTATTTTAATGCACTAAAACACACTATATTGCTCAAATTTTTGATGAAATAAAAAATATGATCTTAGGCCGAGTACATGGATACCAAACACGACATGCTTTAAAATTGCGCACAAAACACGCAGTGGCGACAAACTACATACATTTTTAAAGCCTTTAAAAGCCTTTACATGATACCACATTAGATTCACGGAGGAGGTCTACTGCTAAAATTACTGCCCTCGATCTGACCTTCGCGGTGATACCTCACATGCATGGTGCAATTGCTGTTTACATATGACGCCAGACCAACGCTTGTGTACGCCTTTGCGCAAGAGAAGGGGGGCAGGGGTGCTTTTTTTTTTTTTTTTTTGTTTTTTTTTATTTTTTATTTAGCTTTTTTATTTTATTTTTAAACTGTTCCTTCCATTTTTTTTCTTTGTTATGATTTTTTATTGTTATCTCAGGGAATGTAAATATCCCCTATGATAGCAATAGGCAGTGACAGGTACTCTTTTTTTTGAAAAAATTGGGGTCTATTAGACCCTAGATCTTTCCTCTGCCCTCAAAGCATCTGACCACACCAAGATTGGTGTGATAAAATGCTTTCCCAATTTCCCAATGGCGCGGTTTATATCCGGGAGGGGGGACATTCCCTCCCACTGCTTGTAAAAGCAGTCTAGAGGCTAATTACCCGCTAGAATTGCTTTTACATGAAAGCCGATCACTGGCTGAAAAGAATGATACCAAGATGATACCTAAACCTGCAGGCATCATTCTGGTATAACCATTCAAAGTCCAGCAACATACTGGACATATATTGTAATCTTTTTTTTTTCATGCAGCCTCTTGGCTGAACGAAAAAAAGAGATTGATTGGTGGGTATGCCCACCATTAGAATACCTCCCTTCATCCACCCACTTCTAATGATGGGCATACATGCACCATTTATATATGCCGATGCATGGGGGCATCCTCCCGCAAAAGTTATGCCGTGTACACACGGTCGGAATTTCGACCGTATGTACGTGGCATTAGGAGCCAATCGCTCCCCCCCCCTGCTGCCCCCATGCTTCGGCATATATGCTCTTTTTTTTAACTGTGGTGGTGAAATCACCTCCTACAGCGTTGGAGTCGCGGCTTTATGTATCGTGGGAGCAAACGCTGTTGCTGTCAAGATAAATAAATCCGCGTTGCAACTGAATGGCGCACCTGAAAACAAAAAAATGCTCAACACTAAAACACAGTAAACAAAATTACATACCTGAAAAGCAAGCATGATAAAACATAATAAAACATAATAAAACATAATAAAACATTGCAGAATAGAATGGAGTAAAAAAAGAGCAACAATAGAGAGAGAGAGAGAGAACAATAAAACGACAACTATTTTATTTTTTTTTATTTTTTTGAGATTCACAGGTAAAAAAGCTCCTGACTGAAGCGACTGAATCAAAAAGCTACCACAAAAAAAATGTTAGCGATCGCAGGGATCAGGCCTGACTCTGCGAACGCTGCAGTTATGTGTGCTTAGTGTTTTGTAAGTGACAGTGATCGATCGATACTGCACTTGGGTGGGCTGGGCTGGGCGGAGGGGGAAAACGCAGGTGCTAGCAGGTATCTGGGCTGATCCCGCTAACAATGCGTTTTTTTTTGGAACCCTAAACTGCTGGGACGCTAGTATAGATCTGATCAGATCAGATATTGATCTGTTCAGATACTGTGCCACTAAGGGAGGTGTATGCTTTGTGCGTGGGTGTTTGCGGTACTGGCACTAACCTGGGGCGACGCAGACCTTATTTGACCCTAAAACCTAATTGATATCACCCGCCGGGCGATCAGGGGGTTAAACCGTTATTGGGTAATAAATGGCGGGTGCCCTGACAGTATAAAAAACAAGCTAACTAACCAGCGTCACCCGTAACAGTAATACAAAAAAAAACTGGTTACCTAGCGACACTAATGCAGCGATCAGAAAAACGATCGCTTAGTGACACTGGCAAAAGGGGGTGAAAGGGTTAACTAGGGGCAATCAGGGGGTTAAACCTTTATTAGGTAATATATGGGGGTACCTGACGCTATATAAAAACCTGACGGGGAACCTAAATAACGAAATAACTAACTGGCTAACCAGCGTCACCAGTGACAGTTATACAGTGATCACTGGTGAAAGGGTTAACTCTAGGGGCAATCAGGGGGTTAAAACCTTATTTAGGTTGTAATATGGGGGTACCTGACCTATAAACCTATTTATGAACCTATATAAACATGGCGGTTACCTAAAAAAAAAAAAATGGTTACCTAGCGACACTAATGCAGCGATCAGAAAAACGATCGCTTAGTGACACTGGCAAAAGGGGGTGAAAGGGTTAACTAGGGCAATCAGGGGGTTAAAAACCTTTATTAGGTAATATATGGGGGTACCTGACGCTATATAAAAACCTGACGGGGAACCTAAATAACGAAATAACTAACTGGCTAACCAGCGTCACCAGTGACAGTTATACTGTGATCACTGGTGAAAGGGTTAACTCTAGGGGCAATCAGGGGGTTTAAACCTTTATTTAGGTTGTATATGGGGGTACCTGACCTATAAACCTATTATGAACCTATATAAACATGGCGGTTACCTAAAAAAAAAAAATGGTTACCTAGCGACAGCAGTGACACTAATACAGCGATCAGAAAAAACGATCGCTTAGTGACACTGGCAAAAGGGGGTGAAAGGGTTACCTGGGGGGCAATCAAGGGGTTAAACCTTTATTAGGGGGGGGTGGGGGGCTACCTTGGACCTAAAACTAACTGCCCTGACAGTTATTACAGTCACACTGACACTAAATGCAGTGATCAGTAAAAAAATGATCACTGCAATTAGTGACACTGGGACTGGGGGGGGAGGGGGTGATCTGGGGGGTGATCCGGGGGTGACAGGGGGGTGTTTTGTGTGCCTATGTGTACTGGTGTCAGTGTACTGTTTGTGCACTAACCTTTAGATGTTCACAGCTCGGCGTTCCGGTCACATAGACCGGCGCACCGAGCGTGACATCACTTCCTCTGCCTGTGTTTTGATTGACACAGACAGAGGAAGCATCTGATTCGCCAGGAGCGATCGCGAGGGGGTGGCCAGAAACCACTGGCCGTCCCCTCATCCCGGATCGCTCCTGAAGCGATCCCGACCGTCCCCGCCGGCCGGGGGGGGTCCGATCGGACCCCCCACCCGCCGGAAGAATGGCACGTACAGGTACGTGGTTCGGCCTGTACGTGCCATTCTGCCGACGTATATATACAGGGGGCGGTCGGCAAGTGGTTAAAACAAATTATTTTTAGGTATAGAAACTTAATTGTAGTTTTCTGAGGTTAAATGTTCCTCTGGTATTTTGTTATTTATGATTTTAGTATCTTTATTATTATTATACAAGATTTATATATCGCCAACAGTTTGTTCAGCATTGGGAAGGGCAGTTGCAATAAACTTTAGAACAAGGCTATTAGAAGGTCCCTGTTTTTGAGAGTTTTCAATAATTTAAAACATTTGGGGAAAATTAATGGCGAAAAGATGGAGAGTTCCGTTTTTAGGTAGAGATGAGTTTTCGGGAATCACGTAAAAGGCATACAGAGCAGGAGATAGCTGAACAGATTGGGGTGTGTCAAACTCATGGCCTGTGGGCCAAATCCAAGCCACCAGGCTATTTCATGTCATGACCTCCTCTGCCGCTGGGGCACCCCCTCATCTCCGCCCCCACCTTGTCTCAGAGGTCAGTAACAGAGAAGGAGGACAGTACTCCTCCTGCAGATCCTGTGCTTCTCCATGCAGCCACATAGAGGCTTGTCTCTGCACCTCCCCCCATCACAGCAGAGAGGAGGACAGGATTCGTCCTACAGATCCTGCACCTCTCTGTGCAACTGCAGCATTCCCTTGTCTCCAGTCCCCGCCTCCCCTGGTCTTGGCATTTGGCAAACTCCGACAGCTGACTCCAGCCTCCCCTATGGCTCTCCTCCAGACCCTGTACTTTCTGATTTACAGTTCCGCTTCCAGCTACTTCCTGGCAACAGCACAAGGTTAGGAGGGTGCACTGTGATGTAAGGAAGGATGGGGAACTTTTGACGACTGATGGTGGGGGGGGGGGGGGGGTGACTCTTGACATCTGATGTAAGGGGGGTGGGGTGCTTTGGACATCTGCTTATAATTATAAGAATAATACAACTCTATGCCAGTTTAAAAGGAGGGTCTAGGGCAATGAGGAGGGAGTTGCAGTAGTTGAGATATGAGAATAATGCAAGTCTATGCCAGTTTAAAAGGATGGTCTGTGTAGAGGTAGGGCAATGAGGAGGTAGTTGCAGTAGTTTAGGTAGTTGACAGGGTAACAAGCGACTCTAGGGATCTGCTGCCCTCAACTGTCAGCTGCTAGTATCACACTGTAATGTATAATTATGTATGTCACTTCCTGACTCTAGGGTTGTTGGGAAAAGATCTTGGATGGAGGAATGGAGAGAGAGAAGGTCTCAGCCACATCTTCTGACCATGCTAATAATATCAGATCATAAGAGACAATTATGCAAGTATTGCTTAGTTAGAATAGTTTAGCTGCAGCAGCCCAGGGCAGCCTAGGGCATACTCACAGCATTTTTTGTTTTATTAACTACCTGAGATCCGCGCTATAGCCGAATGACGGCTACAGCGCGGATCTAATGTTCCGGGACGACGTCTATTGACGTCGTCCCGGCCACGAGTTGAAGGGCGTGCGCAGCCCGCTCTGTGATCAGCGAGTCTGTGAGACTCGCTGGATCACAGATCCGAGTAAGGGGTCGATCCCGACCCCTTACCACGTGATCAGCTGTCAGCCAATGACAGCTGATCATGTGATCATAACAGAGCCGGTAATCGGCTTTTTTTCCTCCTCCTGTCAGCGCGAGGAGAAAAAAAAAAAAAGCCGATCACCGGCGGCAGTGAGAGGGACATGAGTCCTTATCACTGCAATGTGCCCAATCCATGGTGCCCACCTTTGCCCCATTAAAGTGCCGCCTACCAGTGCCCACAGTGCCATCTCTCAGTGCCCACAGTGCCATCTCTCAGTGCCACAGTGCCAGTGCTGCACATCAGTGTCACCTGCCAGTGCTCATCTGTGTCACCTACCAGTGCTCATCTGTGTCACCTACCAGTGCCCATCAGTGCCACCTATCAGTGCCCATCAGTGCCCATCAGTGCCACCCATCAGTGCCCATCAGTGTCATTCATCAGTGCCCATCCGTGCCACCCATCCGTGCCCCCCATCAGTGCCCATCAGTGCCATCTTTGCTGTCCCCATCAGTAAAGACTTATCTGTCCCCACCAGTGCAGCCTATCAGTGCCAACCAGTGCAGCCTATCAGTGCCCACCTGTGCCGCCTTATCAGCACATATCAATGAAGCAGAAAAATTACCTGTTTGCAAAATTTTATAACAAACTATTAAACGTGATTTATTTTTTTTTTTTAATTTTCCATCTTTTTTTGTTTGTTTAGCAAAAAATAAAAACCCCAGCTGTGATTAAATACCACCAAAAGAAAGCTCTATTTGTGGGAAAAAAATGATAAAAATGTCATTTGGGTACAGTGTTGTATGACCGCCCAATTGTCATTCAAAGTGCGTCAGCGCCAAAAGCTGAAAATTGGTCTGGTCACGAGGGGGGTTTAAGTGCAAAGTAATCAGGTGGTTAATAAACCTCATAGGGTCTACATACTAAAACCGGAGAGTGCAAAATCTCTGCATAGAAACCAGCTTCCCATTTTTTTGTCAAACCTTAAGGCCCCTTTCACAAATACGGACCATTCATTTCATCAGTTCAGTCACGTCAAAATGGATGAAGTATTCTTCTGTTTTTCATCCATTTTTCATCCATTTTTTTTAAAAAAAGTGACTGAACTGAACTTCAAATACTGTATATTAGCTGGTTGCTAAGGAGGGGGACGGAAAGCTGGCCGCCACGTCCTTAACAACTTATAAGTCATCAGCTGTCAGCGAGTGTTCACCATTGACAGCTGAATGTAAAGAAAAAAAATTGCGGGCAGAAAAAAAATTGTGAAAGAAAAACGGTGTGGGGTCTCCTTCCCAGGTCCGTACATGGCCCTTCAGGTCTGGTATGGATTCGGAGGGGACCCCACGCCAAAATTGTTTCAAAAATGGCGTGGGGCCCCCCCAAAATCCATACCAGACCCTTATCTGAGCATGCAGCCCGGCAGGTCAGGAAAGGGAGGGGACAAGCGAGCGCCCTCTCGTCCTGAACCATACCAGGCTGCATGCCCTCAACATGAGGGGGTGCTTTGGGGGGATCAGCCCCCCAAAGCACCTTGCCCCCATGTTGATGGGGACAAGGGCCTCTCCCCGACAACCCTGGACGGTGGTTTTTGGGGTCTGCGGGTGGGGGGCTTATTGGAATCTGAAAGCCCCCTTTAACAAGGGGCCCCCCAGATCTCGGCACACCTATGTGAATGGGTAAGGGGACATCGTACCCCTACCCATTCACCCCAAATAGCAGTGAAATGTAAAAAAAAAAAAACAAGAGCTGGTTTTTCCTTCCTTTTTAAAAAAAAAATAGCTCTGAGCCGTCTTCTCCCGAGCCGTCTCTCCTGGTGCCGTCTTCTCCCACCGCTGTATTTTCACAAAGCCATCTTTTCTCCCACGCCGATGTCTTCTTCCTTGCCGCCACTGTCTTCTTCCTCGCTGACACTGTCTTCTTCCTCGCGGACGGTTACTCGCTGAAAACAAAAAAAAAGCCCTTCTCGGTCTGACTTCTCTTATTAAGCCATGGGGCTTGACCATCTGATGACATCACAAGGGGCGGGCTCTCTGATGTCATCCGAGCTATTATTTTAATAAAAGACTTGTCAAAAACCGTCTCTTGTTTTTTTTTTTACATTTCACTGCTTTTTGGGGTGAATGGGTAGTGGTACGATGTAACCGATACCTAGGGTGGTGGGGGCAGGATCTGGGGCCCCCCTTGTTAAAAGGGCTTCCAGATTCCGATAAGTTCCCCGGCCCGCAGACACCAAAAACCACCAGCCAGGGTTGTCGGGAAGAGGCCCTTGTCCCCATCAACATGCTCGCTCGTCTCCTCCCTTATTTGACCTGCCTGGCTGCATGCTCGGATAAGGGTCTAGAATGCATTTTGTAGAGAACCCACGCCATTTTTTTTAAAGAATTTTGTCGTGGGAGTCCCCTCCGGATCCATACCAGACCTGAACCTGCGATTTTGTTTTACTTTTTTTTGTGGTATTCTGCGTACCTTGTTTGTAGTGAGTGGTTATTTGAGTTACTGTTGCCTTTCTGTCTATTCTCTGTAAATCCTAGAGATGGTTGTGCGTGAAAATCCTCAATACTCACACCAGCCCCTCTGGCACCAACAACCATGCCACGTTCAAAGTCACTTGAATTCCCTTTTTTTCCCCCTTCTGATGCTTGGTTTGAACTTTAGCAAGTCGTCTTCACCACATCTAGATGCCTAAATGCATTAAGTTACTGCCATGTGATTGGCTGATTAGCAATTTGATAAGCAATAAAGTGGCCGGTGAGTGTATATCTGATTCCAGGAATGTAAAGAATTACCGTCTCAACTACCGACAATTTAAATATAGAAGACCTCCAAAAATCGCCATCTCCCGCTCGTGTGATTGGCTTATGGTTTGTTTTTATAATCCTGCACACAGGTTTTTTTTTTTTTCTAATTACTTAAAATTACCATCACCTCCTCAAACAGTTTTTGAGGCCCGGGCTCTACCTTAAGGACATTTGGATGTGGAATTCATCATCCCTCCATTGCAGAATGGGCGTAAGGTGACTTGGAGCTGGAAGAAAACTCTTGGCCACCATAACAATCGTTAATGACATTGCTTTCATCTTCTCCAAGGGAGGAGGCAACGTGAGATAATTAGACATGAAATCCTGGGCCGACAAGAGATACTTAGCTTTGATGTTCACAAGATCTATCAGTCCCACTAAGCAGAGGCATTCTGAGACATCACAGGAGGTATGAGAGATGCCTCATAATGTCATTCCTTCATCTGGACCATGCATTACATTTTCAATGAGGTAGTGAGTTCCTTTTTGCAGTGCTGAGGTTTCACTGTGTTTCGCTTACTGATTATTTGCTGGTACACCGCCTGCATTCCTTGGTCTCTTCTATCATGATCTGGAGTAACGTTTCTTACAGTACCCTTCAAAAGTATGCAAAACAGTGGCGGCTGGTGCTCAACATTTTTGGGGAGCGCAAACAACCTGAAAAATTCTGAAAAAAAAACCCATCAATTGCAGCCTCAATGTACCATCAATAGCAGCCACTGTGCCATCAATGTGCCCATCAATTGCAGCCCCACTGCAGGGGCGGACTGAATACTCATGGGACCCCCGGGCAATATGAGATTATTGTGCCCCCAGGCAATCATAGATTATGGGGCCATACAGTATACAATCACACAGTATACACATACATGTACACACAGTATACACAGACATGTTTCTATTGGCTGGGAAGATACTGGAGAGGTGGGGCAGCTATAATCTCTGGATTTTTAGACCAAAAGGATGTTGGTAAGGGACATTTCAGAAACAGATGTAAAAAAAAACACAGATTTTTACATACTGTCCCTGGTTTTACTGAGGCTGGCATCCCTGATGGGGCTCCCTAGTGGCCCGGGGCCCTCGGGAAGTGCCCGAGTGGCCAAATGGTCAGTCCACCCCTGCCCCGCTGTACCATCAATCGCAGCCAATGTGCCATCAAACGCAGCCACTGTGTTATCAATCGCAGCCACTGTGCCAATCGCAGCCACTGTGCCCATCAATCGCAGCCACTGTGCCATCAATCGCAGCCACTGTGCCCATCAATTGCCACCACTGTGCCATCAAACGCAGCCCCTGTGCCATCAATCGCAGCCACTGTTCCATCAATCGCAGCCACTGTGCCCATCAATTGCCGCCACTGTGCCATCAAAAGCAGCCACTGTGCCATCGATCGCAGCCACTGTGCCATCGATCGCAGCCCCTGTGCCCATCAATCGCTGCCACTGTGCCATCAAACGCAGCCACTGTGCCATAAAAAGCAGCCACTGTGCCATCAATCGCAGCCACTGTGCCCATCAATTGCCGCCACTGTGCCATCAAATGCAGCCACTGTGCCCCAAAAAATGCAACCACTGTGCCCATCAATAGCCGCCACTGTGCCATCAAACGCAGCCACTGTGCCATCAAACACAGCTACTGTGCCCATCAATTGCAGCCTCACTGTGCCATCAAACGCAAACAATGTGCCATCAATTGCAGCCACTGTGCCCATAAATCGCTGCCACTGTGCCATCAAACGCAGCCACTGTGCCATCAATAGCAGCCACTGTGCCCCATAAAATGCAGCCACTGTGCCCATCAAACACGGCCACTGTGCCATTAAACGCAGCCACTGTGCCCAAATTGCTGCCACTGTGCCATCAAATGCAACCACTGTGCCCCATAAAATGCAGCCACTGTGCCCATCAATTGCTGCCACTGTGCCATCAAACGCAGCCACTGTGCCATCAAATGCAGCCACTGTGCCATCAATCGCAGCCACTCTGCCCATCAATTGCCGCCACTGTACAATCAAACACAGCCACTGTGCCATCAAACGCAGCCACTGTGCCATTAAACACAGCCACTGTGCCCATCAATTGCTGCCACTGTGCCATCAAACACAGCCACTGTGCCATCAAATGCAGACACTGTGCCCCAAAAAATTAAGCCACTGTGCCCATCAATTGTCGCCACTGTGCCATCAAACGCAGCCACTGTGCCCATCAATTGCCGCCACTGTGCCATCAAACGCAGCCACTGTGCCATTAAACACAGCCACTTTGCCCATCAATTGCCGCCACTGTGCCCATCAATTTCTCCCACTGTGCCCATCAATTTCCGCCACTGTGCCCATCAATTGCCACCACGGTGCCCCATCAAACACAGCCACTATGCCATATCAAATGCTGCCAGTGTGCCCCCCGCCGGTCCGCCGTCTGCACTTACCTGTCTCGGTGGGACAGCTCCTCAATATCTTCTCCCGTCCTCTCCACCCGTCCACTGCTATGATTGGACGCCTGGCGTCCAATCACAGCACCTGTCGTTTCATCCAATCAGGTGACGGGTAACAGATCCGAGCACCTGATTGGTGAAGAGGCGGTTTAGTGTTAGGAAAGCGAATATTCATTTGCATTTCTAACACAGCTGAGTGACCTGCGAGCGCCCAGCATGATGCTCGCAGGTCACCTTTTTTGGAGAGGCTCTGGAAATGTCCTGGAGGCAAGCATGGGAGGAGGTGACGAGGAAGCTAGAGAGCAGAAGGTCTTGAGAGGAACGAAGATAATGAGTATGTTGGTATTTAGAGACTAGGCTAGTGATGTAGCTGGGGGTTAAATTGTAGATAGCTTTGTAAGTAGTTAGTAATTTGAATTTAATTTGTTGAGTGAGCGGAAGCCAGAGAAGGAATTGTCAGAGAAGGGTATCAGACACAGAGCGATTGGTAAGGTGGATGAGTCTGGCAGCAGCATTCATGAAAGATTGAAGGGGTTATAGACTAGGTAGAGGTAAGCCAATGAGAAGGGAGTAGTTGAGGCGAGAGAAGACCAGGGAGTGAATTAAGGGCTTTGTTGTGTCATCGGTTGGAAAGGGGCGTATTTTGGAGATGTTGCGGAGGTTGAGGTGGCAAGATTTGGACAGTGATTGGATGTGGTCCAGGACTACACCTAGAACCTTGGCCTGCAGGGATGGGCTTATAGTTGTGCCATCGATTTTGACAGAGAAATCAGGGGAAGGGAAAGGGGCATATGGGGGAGGAAAAATTCTAAGTTCGGTTTTGGATAGATTGAGTCACACTTTATGGTAGGTATAGACAGCATGGTTCACTTACTGCATACATTATAAGAGTCATGACTTGCCATTAGCTACAATGCATGACGAACCCACCATCCCGACGTGGACATTCACCCAGATCACACACTTCCTGAATTCTCTACACAAACAGTCCTCCTGCTCCATAACCCTGATGCCCTTTGAAATACTATGCTTACAATCGTCTCCCCAAACCCATCTCATATCGACAACTCACTCATTTCTTTTCGCAGACCGCCAGCCCAACGACTCAAACATGTGCAAAGCCTGGGAAAGTGATCTTTCCATCAATCTATCACCGGCAGACTGGACTAACATACACACAAATATTCACAAGGGCTCCATGAACGTATCCACACAGGAGAGCGGATACAAAATCCAAACGCGGTGGTATCGCACCCCGTCTCTACTCCATAAATTTAACCACGATGTTCCGGATTCCTGTTGGAGGTGCCTAGCAGATAGGGGCACGATGCTACATATATGGTGGCAATGCTCTTGCATACAAAGTTTCTGGATGGAAGTACACCGCATCACTTCCCAGGTTACATCTATGACTTACATTTAACTCCAACCCAATTTCTAGTCCACCACACACACCTGCCTCAGTTGTCCTACCACAAATCACTAGCAATGCACATGATTAATGCTGCAAAACAATGCATTCCCGTTCACTGGTAATCCCAATCCATTCCCACTCTCAAGGAATGGTTTAGAAGAATCAAAAGAATAGCTGAATTGGAAGAGCTCATTCACTGCTCCAGAGACACTCCACAGAAATTTGGTATTAAATGGGCCTGTTGGACACACTTCCAAACAACCATGGAATATACCCAATTATACAATCAGTCATCTTAGAGATCATTATGACAGCTCCGACTTACTAAGAACCCAGCTACTCTACAACCCCGCCTATTTGTCTCTTGCGGGAACACTGTTCTCCCATCCATGGGAAGACCATTGTCTCCCCTTCTGCCGGTTGAACTAACATTCTCTTTTGGTAACGCAATTTCTGCCTGGGAAGGGTAGCAGAATGTGACCATTTCTATCATCTCTACCACTCACATTACTCCATCCCACTTCTCCCACCCCACCACACCCCTTTCCCCCCCTCCACACACCTCACCCTGTTGCCCAACATACCCCTGGTAAAATGACCCTGATAGCCTCAAACGTATTCTGTCTTACGTTACCAACACACCCTACATAGGTAAACGCTGACATAGTCCACTTGGGCCCATAAATCCATATGCCCCTACTGAAATGACGGTGCCTTCACCCCACATTGTATATTTGTTCAAAAGGCCCCCTTATTGATACAACCTAACACCCAGTTTTACCCCCGGGTCCACTACTCTCCGTCTGAACCAGGGGAGTCCCGTTGCGACCATCACCTCCTCTGTTGTCACTGTATACGACATGCACCGATCTTACTGTTGAGCATCCTGTATGGATGACTACAGGTCTTAGTTAGACCCTCAGAGTCGGATTTACTTACTTGTTTTCCCCTTTTTTTTTGCTGTTCTTTTTACTTACCCTTCACTTTTGGTGCTTGTTCATTGTTAATATGAACAACATGCTATGGACACCATGTTTCATGCCTCCTCGAAATAGTTAATGTTACCAATACTCTTAATCGAAGTGAATCAACAGTATTGTTCATTCGAGTTAGCTCCCACCATTAGACACAGCTTGTTCCCGGATGGGGTGTCTAAGTGGGAGTTTGCTCTCTCTTTCGATCCCTGTTATTTCATTGTAGCGCTGATTCTAAACATAACCTATGTTTTCTATTGTAATCCATTACGCATCCTTTAGTGTATACTGTATATTTTGACAAGAATATGTTGTCTACTTGTTTTTTCTGTAACTTTGTTCAAAAACCCAATAAAACCTTTTGGAAAAAAAAAAAAAGAGTCATGACTTGCCATTCTGCAGGCCACCATCACTATAGCAATGAATAATGCCATATGTGCTGACCCTAGAGTGTCATTGGTTGTTATGGTGGCTGGTTGCACCATGACAACTTGGAACAGATGGATCAGAGCTATCACTTTCCCAATCGTTCACCGCTTCAGAAACCCCGGCACTCCAGCTGAGAGGTCTCAAAAAACCTCCAAGCTTCAGCAGTCAAGTAGAAAAGCCAGTGTCAGGGTATATCAGCTAAAACTGATGATCTTTATTCAGAACCAGTGGAATGAAAAATTATTGTATACAGCGCTAAAAACATAAAATTAAGAGTCCATAGTGTTTAAGACAAAGTCCTTGTTCAGGGAAAAAAAACTTGAACCACCCACGGTGTAGACAGAGACACACTTGAGCACTTGAGCATGAAATTATCCTCCACCGAACATCAACACACTCTTACCAAAGAAAATGGACCACTGAATTACAGGTGGTCAAACAAGCATGATATGTCCACAGTGCTACAAAACCACTTCAATTGGATCATAGATGGCTGGGTCTTGTAGTCTCACCACATGGGAATATGCATATAATACAAGAAAGCAACTCCTCATGGTGCAGTATTTAAAACCAGAATACATTTATTTCTTAAAAAACAACCAGGGTACTCACATTTTGTAAAATAAAAACAGGCATGTCAGAAGCAGCAGTCTGTCATGGATAGCACTTGTTTCCAACCACAAAGATGGCCGTGATTGGCACGTTACAGCATTGTGGCGTCAGAGCTCCACCCACCCAGTGGATTACAGCCATATGAAAAGCCAACGTGTTTCGGCCATTAGGCCTTAATCATGGCTGATGATTAAGGCCTGACGGCCAAAACATGTTGGCCTTTTGTATGGCTGTAATCTACTGTTTCTGCATAAAGATCATCAGTTTAAAGCCCCATACACACGCGCGGATTATCCGAGGACCAGGTCCGTCAGACCATGTCCGTCATACTTTGTCTGATGTTGGTTTTGCGTACACACGGTCGGACAAAGTTGTCGGAAAATCCGATCATTCTGAACGTGGTGACGTTTGTTGCCTACGACGGGACTACGTAGAGGCTAGTAGCCAATAGCTTTGGTCTTGTAATGTGATCTGAGCATGCGTAGCACTTTGTCCGGTCGGAATTCGCTACACACGCTCGGATTTGGTGTGATCGGACTTTGTTGTCAAAAAATCTATCCAGCAGGAGATAGGACTTTGTCCGTCAGACAATCTGATGGAAACTGTCCGATGGTGCCTACACACGGTCTGATTTTCCGACAACATTGTCCGATAGGACAGAATCCATCGGAAAATCCTACCGTGTGTATGGGGCTTTAGACAATATATCCTGTGGCTGCTGCACCATTGCAACTCATGATACTGATCCAGTGCAAACTGGGTCCCGTGCTCATGTCCTCTCAGGGGAACCCAGAGGGCACCCCATTTGAGAAACACTGGTCCAGAGAGACTATTTCTTATACCCAAAAGTTAAGGGTATTTCTCTGCAGCATGCTGACAGGGACAGACTTACACACTTAGGTTGCGGCTGCTTTCTAAACCTTCTTTACGCACCTGAAATGTATTTATCTGATTCAGACTGAAATATAAAGTCGGGCTTTAACTCCAAAATATAGATATCTTTGAGGGCCAGCACAGTACAGTACAATAATCAGATGCTCTGTGTAATATGGTTACAGCAGAATACAATTCCGTCAATGATTTGAGGAAGCGGTTTCTGCCTGACGACCTCGGCCTGGACGCCAAGCTCTGATTATATTCCAGAAAAGTGTACGAGATCTCGTTATTACAGACCTGCGACGAGTGCCTTGGGAATCAGCGGGATTTCTGAGCATCTAGTTAGCACCTACTTGTGAAGCTGTAAACAATGTGGAATTTGTTCGGAATACAGACATTGTCACGAACACTCTCCGGCCCACAACAAGAAACCTACTCGGCAATCTCACTTACTGGAATTCTGAAGCTTTTAGCTCAGGGTTGAGACTGAATATTCTTTATCTTTGCTGGAATACAGACATGAACATGATCGTCAGGTATCATATACACGTTGACCTAACAAATGTATTATTGATGCTTATGACTGGGGCGTCTTGGGAGATTCCAGTCTATGATATTTTCAAGTTGAAGATGTTTGTATTATTAAAATGAACATCTGCTAAGCTCATTCTGTATTTCAGTGTGGATGCATAATAAATCAATAGTGTAATATCAGAAGAAATAAAAAAAAAAATCTTTTGGGGACCACATTCCAAAGCAGCCATTCCCAACTAGATATGTGCACTGCCAAAAATATTGTTCATTTTCGTTTTCGTTTCATTCGTTTTTTCTTTTCGTTTTTCGGGTCATTCGTTATGATCGCAATTAGTAAATTCGATCATTCTTAAATTCGTATATTCGTACATTCGTAAATGCGTTCATTCGTACATTCGTAAATTTGTAAATTCGTACATTTGTATATTCGTATATTCGTAAATTCGGACATTTCGAACATTTGTACATTCGTACATTTGTAAATGCGTAAATTTGTAAATTCATTCATTCGTTCATTCATACATTCGTAAATTAGAAAATTAGAAAATTAGAAAATTTGGAAATACGAAAATCCGAAACCTCAAAAAATAGAAAATCTGAAATAGTGACTAACTATTAAATTATAGGTATTGTATTTCCTTTCAAATTTGGCTGTTAGTGAACACGAATTTATCTGAAGTTACGAATTATTCGAAATAACGAACGCCGCATCTAAACAAAATGGAACGGAACAAATTAATAACAAATAATAATAATAAAACGTTTTTATTATTATTATTGTTATTTATTATTATTAATGCATTACGTTCCATTTGTTTGGATACGGCATTCGTTATTTCGGATAATTTGTAACTTAAGATAAATTTGTATTGGTTACGTTCACAGCCAAATTTAAAAAGGAAATTACGATTCCTATAATTTAATAGTTAGTAATAGTTAAGTTATTATTAGTTATTAGATTTCCGAATCTCCGAATTTATGAATGTACGAATTTACGAATGTGCGAATATACGAATTTACGAATGTGCAAATGTACGAATTTACGAATGTACGAATTTACAAATTTTCGAATATTCGAATTTACGAATATTCGGAAAAATTTGTTAAATGGGTTTTCGTTATTTCGGATATTTCCGAATTAACGAATTTGTCGAAACTCGTAAAAAAAATGAATTTGGAACGAAACTAATTTCACATGTCTATATCCCATCAAGGCTTCTAGATGTAGCCAGGTGTTGGGCTACAGCAATACGGACAAGGAGTCATTGCCCTTTGTTCTTTTCGCTGTCCACTGTTTTGCTTAATGTTATGCTGTGCTATTCCCTTCCAGCCAGCAGGGGAAGAACTATAGCCAAGAAAGCAGAGAAAGCCAAGAAAGCCGAGAAAGCAAAGAAAGCCAATGGATGTCTATGAAAAATGATGTCATGAGAGTTGTGGTCCAAGACATCAGCCATAGAATGGGGCCAATGGACTCTTTGTACTGCATTTCCCAGGAGACTATGAGGAGGAGAGGGAGTGTTGAGGTGGCTTTTACCAATCTGTTCAAGAAACTTATTTTGCTTGGTGGCGAGTCAACCGATGAGAGCTGCATACTGACCAGACTGCTGAGAGGCCAGACCAGTGGAGACATCTGAGGCAGCTCAGTGCAGCCCTCTGCTCTGTTGCCGCAGGGAGAACAAAGCTAAAGGCATGCTGTGGAGAGACTGAAGGGCCCCTCTTCCTACAGTGAGAGTTCACTGTTCACTGTCCATTGTTCACACTGCTAACAGTGTTACTGGTGGAAGAACATTAAGTATACTGCACTTATATTGCACCTATACGGCACCTATACTACATCTTTACTGCATCTTTACCGCATGCTGATTTACTAAAACTGTCATTAAAGTGGAGTTCCACCCATTTAAAAGTCAGCAGCTACTAATGCCGGCCATACACGGTTCGAATTTCAAAAGAATTTTCTTTCGAAAATCGTATCTGAGAATTTTCGTATGAATTTCGCACCATTAGTGGGGCTGCAGTAACAGCCGATTTTCATGCGGAAATCAAATTTGAGGAATCGGACATGTTGGAAATTTTTTGAAAAACAACGATTTTCTAATCAATGATGGGAGAATTGTGCGAGAAATGTAATAAGAAAAGAAAATTTACGGAGAGAAAAGAAGATTCCCAGCCAAGAAAATTCATTTCTGTAGCAACATGAGGTGAAATTGAAGGCTTGGTCGGCCGAATTTCGAAAATCAATGGTGGCACAATCGGATCACAAAAAAAAAAAACTTTCTGATTTTTAAAATATTTTTTTTTTTTTTTTTTTTTTAAATTCGACCATGTATGGCCTGCTTAAGCTTCTGACTTTTAATAAACAGACACTCACCTGTCCCACGATCCAGTGATACGGCCCCCCCAAGCCTTGCTTCTCTCCCCCTCCTCTTTGCGGCACTGGCATTGCAAGGGTGGGCGCCCGGCTGTTGATCCACAGCCAGGCGCGCACTGCAAATGCGTGAGCCGCGTTGTGAATGGCCGGGCAATCTTCAAAGACCTGTGACATCAACGCTTCTTAAAGGTCCCCAACGATAGCCGACAGAAGAACAACATAAAGGACTGCCCCATTGTTCCCTTCTCTCATTTTTTTAATTTCTAAGGACAGTGCACATCCAGTCAGTCTAGCCCTTGCATAGTCACCATCAATGCAAGGCAAAGGCATAATGAGCTAGTATGCATAGCATACTAGCTCATTATGAAAAACTTACCTGAAAACGAAGCCCCCGAAGCCGTCCTTATCCTCGATCTTCTTCGCCGCCATCCAGGGCCGGAGTGACTTCCGGGTCTCGCCGCTCCAGCGCTATCATTCGCTGGAGCGGCGAGACGTCACTCCCGCGCATGCGCACGAGATCGGCATATTGCCGTGATCTCGGCATCTTCAGTGCGCCCTCAGTGCGCCTGCGCGCCGCTGTCTACGGCGCATGCGCCGTAGACAGCGATGCTTTTTCATCGCTAAATATCTCCTAAACCGTGTAGGTTTAGGAGATATTTATTGGACCTACAGGTAAGCCTTAATCTAGGCTTACCTGTAGGCCAAAGTCATATGGAAGGGTTTACTTCCACTTTAAGCTTTATTACATCTCATTGCTGCACTTTAGGTGACCTTGCTACTGTTTATGCTGATCTGGGTGCCAAGTGTCACCGTATGCCTAGTTCCTATTACTAATCTCCCTGTATTCTGAATTGTGATATTACCATTGTTAATTCATTTTTATTCTTACTTCATTTTCAACCATACCAGGTGACAATATATTAAGTCTGCCTTTACTAACTGGTTCAGTGCCTGTTTGATTTGATATTATACTACTACTGGGTGCTAAGTATTACTTTTAGGGATTTTCTGTGATATTGCATGCTTGGACACTCAACCTAGTTTGTAAGAGAGGATCTTAAAGAGGTCAAGGCAAAGAACAGAGGACCCATCCTAACCAGTGTCTCCTGTGGGGGTAGTGCTACATATGGTGCCATAGGGTTCCTACAGAGGTGGCTATGGGCTTCTTGAACTGGGACTGATTTACCTTCCATACAATAGTGCCTACCATCCCGACAATATACATAAAAATCATTGAAAAAAATGGCATGGCCCCCCCCCCCCAGTCCATTGCCAGGCCCTTTGGGTCTGGAATGGATATTAAGGGGAACCCTGCGCCAAAATGTAAAAAAATAATTGCGTGGGGGGTCCCCCCCCCCAAAATGCATACCAGGCCCTTCAGGTCTGCTATGCATTTTAAGGGAAACCCTGCACCATTTTTTTTGTGGGGGATTTGTGCTAGGAGGGGGGAGAATTTGTGCTCAGAAGAGAAATATGAGTTGTAGAGAATTTATGCTGTGATAAGTGATTTGGGGTGGGAGGATGGGGTCGGAATTTGTGCTAGGAGTAGATATTTTCGATATTTCGTTAGGAAGAGGATTTGGGCTGGGAGGGGGGATGGGAGTCAAAGATCGTGCAATTTATCTACGTTGTGGCCCCCTTTTGGACAGTGCCTCTCCAGGGATGGGCCAGAGCACGATAAATATTCAGGCTGGTTGATTCAAAACTTCTTTCGGAGGCAGGGGGAAGCAATCAAACTCCCAGCCTGTGAGAATATGAGCAGGCCAGATCAAACAATCACTGCTCACTTGGTTACAGAATGAGCCAAAGCTAAATTTGTCTAGTAATCTACTCTAGGATGGTGCTACAAGTGGCAACCTTAGTTAAAGTGTAAGTAAACCCCAGCTATCGTTTTCAGCCAAGGAAGCGGCCATCTTTGCCTCTGTTTAATCTACAACTGCTGTGATGCTGCACATGTGATCAGTTATGGCACCAGCCATTTAGTGGCGTCTCCAGCTTTTATATTTAGGGGGGGCACATGGGGGGATAGGGACAAAAGTAGGGGGGCAACTATAAAATACAATTATATATATATATATATATATATATATATATATATCCTGGGGCCCTTTACTACGATCCCACACTGGGCCTTTTCACATGTTCTGCAGTGAGCTCCCTTCCTACTGTATTGGGGACCCCCAGGGTGGCAGAAAACAAGAGATATATGTCACCAGCATACCAAGAAAATATAAGGGTCCAAAGCAGTGGGAGAACTATCAGGGTTGCAAAGGTTGTCTTGCCACTGGGCCCTGGTGCTCTGCCACTGTGGGGTTCCCCAGCCTCCTCTTGCTGTCCTGCCCCTGTTATTGACAGAGCTGGTCTGGCATATCTTGGAATTTACAGGCTGGTTCTCCTGTCCTAAGGACGGGACAAATCAGTCTGTTTTTTCAGTAACTGAGAATTCTAGTGGAGTCCTTCCTGCAACTCACTCTTCTCCCTGCCAATGAGGATGCAGGGGAAGGAGCAGATTTGGTGGCCGTGGTTGTGTGAGCGTTCGCATTATGCAGAGGGAGGGGGGAGGAATCACCCGCAGGAGCTGACTGGGGACGCTCTCCCTCTCAATAGAGACTGTGTTAAGATGCGGCGCATCCGCTACGAATGCAAAGAAAAAGACATTGCCTTTTTGTAAAATTTGGGGGGGGGGGCGACATATGGGGCACAGTAGACATGTGCAATTCGTTTCGTTTTTTTTTAGTTTTTCTTTTTTTTCTCGTTATTTTCGTTCGTTCATTTTCGTACGAATGAACGAATCGTTCGAATCGAACGAAACCGATTAACGAATCGTTCGAATCGAATGAATCCGATTAACGAATCGTTTGAATCGAACGAATCCGAAAAACAACGAAAATCCAAAAAAAATAATTAGAAACAACGAATGTACGAATGAAGAAAATCCGAAAAACGAAAACAGGAACAACGAAAATGAACAGTTACAGTTACATTCGTAACTTTTTTTTTTGGTTGAATTGGTAATTTTCCGTGTCCCTTACAATGGCGCTGCTTAATGTGCTTCGAATAGATTGAACGAAAAAATTCGTACATTCGTAACTTTTTTTTTTTCGATTCGTAATTTTCCGTGTCTCTTAAAATGTAATAATAGCATACACATTACATAACATTATGAATTATGCTCCGATTACGAATCTACGAATGTTACGAATGTTACGAATGTACGAATAAATACGAATGCGTCCCTATTTCGAATAAACAAATAAACGAAAATTAAACTAACGAAAAAACTAATCAACGAAAAAATAACTCTTACGAATGTACGAATCGTTACGCATACGAACACCGACGACTTACGAATTTACGAATCGTTGCGAATCGACGGAAGCGAAAAAAACGAAATGAAAATAAACGAATTTTTTTCATAAACGAAAAAAACGAAACGAAAATAAACAAATTTTTTTGTTGTGCACATGTCTAGGGCACAGCATAATGTTGGGGGGTTAGGGCCCCCTCTGCCCCCCTAGTGACGCCATTTCAGCCATTGGATGGTTTGACAGTTTGGTTGAGAGCACAACCAATGGGAGTGTTACATTTCTGGCACGTGCCCTAAATTAAACTTTTTTATGGATGGGTTTACTTCCGCTTTATGAGTTATGAGTGAATAGAACAAAAATAGATGGCAGATCTTGCTAATGAGGACACAGAGGTCAATAAAAACCTGACAAAGGTTCTAACCGTCCTCCATTCTTATCAGGAGCTAAACTGTTTTGGCTGCTGTCACTTTAACCTCATAACCTATAAAAGTATCAAATGGAATATTTTGGTTTCCATCCTACAGCTGTTCTCCTCTCGGTTTAGTCCTATGATATACAACATTTGCAGCGTTCAGATGGCGGAGACAAAGTTATAAAAATCTGCTCTCACCATATTGTTTGATTCAGCAGAACAGACATGACTCTGCAGAAAGGAGGAAGGTGATGATAGTTTTGTCATTGCTGGCTAATTGTAAAGTGCAGATTTTCAGTCAACTGTAAATCGCTGCTCCCGGCAACTCTTCAGAACGTGGAGACAGAATTCCATCTGTTACAGCGGAATCTGTTTTCTTTTTTGATCCGGGGATTCTGCTTATGTCGGGAGTATTAGATAAGGACGTGGAGGTGACTGCTCATAGTTGGCAATAACTTTGAAAAGTCTCCAAAAATTATTTCAGCTCCATATACTGTAAGTTATGTGGCTGTTGCTAAATTGGTGCCACAATGCCTCTGATTCAGTACAGCCGAAGAAAGGTGTTGTCATTGGCAGTAGAAGGCAGTTCGTTTTACTTTTTCGAACTGAAAAGAAACATCACATCAGCGCTAAAATGATATGAGACAGAATCCACCAGTTTGGATGGAATTAGGCCTCATGCACATTTTTTAACTCCACTATTAGAGGAATTCGGCTTTTTTTTCTGCCCCATGTTGGCCTATGTGTCCATATCCATATAAACCTTAAAAGATGCATTAAAGATGGTACAGCCACAAGACCATAAAACAAAACTAAATATTACAGCACACACATGCAAAAAATGACATTTAACTCCTGCAAGGCTAAAAACACCTGAACATTTTCACAAAATATGGGGATTTGGTCACACCATATTGCTATATGGTGCTTAAGCCCACTAACTGCGACAAAATACCCCATTATTAGTGGTTGAGTGGGCTTAAGCACCATATAGCAATATGGTGTGACCAAATCCCCTTATTTTTTTAAAATGTTCAGGTGTTTTAGCCTTGCAGGAGTTAAATGGCATTTTTTGCATGTGTGCGTGCTGTAATATTTTGTTTTGTAATAAAGAGGCCGCAGAGAAAATTTGTTTTTCCTGTATGTAATCTTTTGGCGCTTGTCCCGCCCCCTCCAAGGCTGCAGATGGATGGGCATTAATCAGGCTGCACTGATGACAATAGTGGGTACTGCATTCCTGGCAATGGTGGTTTCTGCATTCATGGCAATGGTGGGTGCTGCATTCCTGGCAATGGTGGGTGCTGCATTCATGGCAATGGTGGGTGCTGCATTCCTGGCAATGGTGGGTGCTACATTCCTGGCAATGGTGGGTGCTGCATTCATGGCAATGGTGGGTGCTGCATTCCTGGCAATGGTGGGTGCTGCATTCATGGCAATGGTGGGTGCTGCATTCCTGGCAATGGTGGCTTCCTCATTCCTGACAATGTTGGGCGCTGCATTCCTGGCAATGGTGGGTGCTGCATTCCTGACAATGGTGGGTGCTGCTTTTTTGGTAATGGTGGGTGCTGCATTGATGGCAATGGTGGGTGCTGCATTCCTGGCAATGAGGGTGCTGCATTCCTGGCAAAGGTGGGTGCTGCATTCCTGGCAATGGTGAGTGCTGCATTCTTGGCAATGGGGCTGCTGCATTCATGGCACTGTGAAGGGGGTGGTTCTGTGAAGGGGGTGGTGTTCTTTGGGTGATGTGATGTGTTGGGTTTGCGCCAGACGTAGCGTTTTCTTTGATGGCCAAAAAGTTCAATTTCCTTCCTTCCTCCATACATTTTGGGAGTCTCCCACATGCCTTTTCGCAAATTCAAAACATGTCACTTTGTCTTTTGCTGAAAGTAATGTCTTTCTTCTGGCCACTCCGCCATAAAGCCCAACTCTATGGAGCGTACGGCTTATTGTGGTCCTTTGTACAGATACTCCAGTCTCTGCTGTGGAACTCTGCAGCTCCTCCAGGGTTAGGTCTCTGTGCTGCCTCTCTGATTAATGCCCTTCTTGCCCGGTCCGTGAGTTTTGGTTTGCGGCCGTCTCTTGGCAGGTTTGCTGTTGTGCCATGTTCTTTCCATTTTGTTATGAAAGATATGATGGTGCTCCTAGGGATCATCAAAGAGTTGGATATTTTTTTATAACCTAACCCTGACTTGTACTTCTCAACAACATTGTCCCTTACTTGTTTGTAGAGTTCCTTGGTCTTCATGGCAGTGTTTGGTTAGTGGTGCCTCTTGATTAGGTGTTGCAGCCTCTGGGGCCTTTCAAAAAGGAATGTATATGTAATGACGGATCATGTGACACTTATGCCCTGTACACACGGTCGGATTGTCAGACGGAAAATGTCCTATCGGACCATGTTGTCGGAAATTTCGACCGTGTGTGGGCTCCATCGGACTTTTTCCGTCGGAATTTCCGACGGAAAAGGTTTTATCTCCTGCTCTCAAATTTTCCGACAACAAAGTCCTATCGGACTTTTTCCGATCGTGTGTAGCGAATTCCGACGGACAAAGTGCCACGCATGCTCAGATCACATTACAAGACCAAAGCCATTGGCTACTAGCCTCTACGTAGTCCCGTCGTACGCAGCGAACATCACCACGTTCAGGATGATCGGATTTTCTGCCAACTTTGTCCGACCGTGTGTATGCAACACCAGTGTCGGACAAAATCCGTCGGAAAAAATCCGATGGATTTTGTAGTCGGAATTTCCGACCGTGTGTACGGGGGCATTAGATTGCACACAGGTGGACATCATTTCACTAATTATGTGACTTCTGAAGGTAATTGGTTCCACCAGAGCTTTTTATGGGCTTTATAACAAAGATGGTGGATACATACGCACATGCCAATTATCATTTTTTTATTTCTAAAGAATTGTTTTATGTATATATTTTTCTAAATTTACTTCACCAACTTAGACTATTGTGTTCTGATCCATCACATATAATTCAGATTAAAAAAAACATTGAACTAAAGGCTGTTATGTAACAAAATAGGTAAAAAGCCAAGGGGGGTGAATACTTTTGCAAGGCACTGTAAATTGAATCTCACACACTTGGAGAGCAAAACAACGTTATAAATTGATGCTGCAGAGAAATCTCACACCCAAAGCCGCAGCAAATGACTGGAGGATATAAGTGATTTTTGTTCTCCGACACGTTTGGCTTGCGATACGTAGCACAGTTTCCCAGGTGACATTATTGCTCTTGATAAGCCCGGTTTATTACAGGCAGCTTGTTTCGGGAGAGAAAACAGCGGTGCTGACACTGCTAATATTTGTGCACAGATTTCTTTGTGGCTTCTCCTCTGACAAGCTGGGAAATGTACATATGTCTCGGTGTCGCAGATGAGCGTTGGATTAGGAAAAGATGACAAGCTCGGGATGGGAGAACATCATGAAATTACAAAAATAACTCCTTCAAACTGTACGGCGAGAGCGACAAAAGCTTGCCGGGCCTTTTTTTTTGTGGTTCAAAATGGAATCTTTTGCCTTTTTAGGCAGCGATATGTGAATGTGATGAGTGTAATGCATCGAAGGACTGCTTAGACCACGCAGCCAAGTGGAGCTTTGCTTTGCCAACTTGGCTTCCATAGCCGGTGCCCTCTGTTACCGGAACTCACATAGACACAATGATGCCAGTAGAAGCGGATCTATTGCGGAATAATTGCCACCACACTTAAGATCAACTACACCTGAGCACGCGCCATAATAAGGAAAATGGCGGCGCTGGAGGGGAGAGACGCCGCCATATAAAACGGGGACTTAGATTCCTGTTTAAGGTGGAAGTAAACTACCATGCATGAATTTTTCCTATAGGTAAATCTATAATAAGGCTTACCTGTAGGCACTGTAAATATCTCCTAAACATGTGCCATTTAGGAGATATTAACAGTAGATTCAGCCAATGATTTTGCTAATGATTAGACATGTGCACAATAGAAAAATTTGTTTAGTTTTGTTTCGTTTCTGTTCGTTTCCGTTGATTCGCAACGATTCGTAATTTCGTAAGTCGTCGGTGTTCGTATTCGTAACGATTCGTATTTTCGTAAGAGTTATTTTTCCATTGATTAGTTTTTCCATTCGTTTAATTTTCGTTTATTCGAAATTCGGACGCATTCGTATTTTCGTAGATTTAGTTACATTCGTACTTTCGTAAGATTGATTTATTCGTACTTTCGTAACATTGTTTTCGTAGATTCGGAATGGGAGCATAATTCATAATTTTATGTAATGTGTGTGCTATTATTACATTGTAAGAGACACGGAAAATTACGAATCGAAAAAAAAAGTTACGAATGTACAAATTTTTTCGTTCAATCCATTCGAAGCACGTTAAGCAGCGCCATTGTAAGAGACACGGAAAATTATGAATCGAAAAAAAAAAAGTTACGAATGTACGAATTTTTTCGTTCAATCCATTCGAAGCACGTTAAGCAGCGCCATGGTAAGGGACACGGAAAATTACCAATTCAACAAAAAAAAAAAAGTTACGAATGTACGAATTTTTTCGTTCATTTTGATTTTCGTTGTTCCTGTTTTCGTTTTTCGGATTTTCTTCTTTCGTAGTTTCGTTGTTTCTAATTTGGTTATTTCGGATTTTGGTTGTTTTTCGTATTCGTTCGATTCGATAATTCGTTATTCGTTAAAATTTTTAGCGAATCATTCATTCATTCGTACGATAACGAATGAACGAATATAACGATTTTTAACGGAAAACGAAAAAAAAAAACTAAACGAATTGCACATGTCTACTAATGATGCCGTTCCTTCAGAGTCTCGTGAGTCCTATGCCGAAGGACTGCTTAGCCCATGCAGCCGAGTGGAGCTTTGCTTTGCCAACTTGGCTTCTATAGCCGGTGCCCTCTGTTACCGGAACTCACATGGACACAATGATGCCAGTACAAGCGGCTCTTTTGCGGAATATTTGCCACCACACTTAACATCAACTATCAAGTACAGTGGTGTGAAAAAGTGTTTGCCCCCTTCCTCATTTCCTGTTCCTTTGCATGTTTGTCACACTTAAGTGTTTCGAAACATCAAACCAATTTAAACAATAGTCAAGGACAACACAAGTAAACACAAAATGCAATTTGTAAATGAAGGTGTTTATTATTAAAGGTGAAAAAAAATCCAAACCATCATGGCCCTGTGTGAAAAAGTGATTGCCCCCCTTGTTAAAAACATACTATAACTGTGGTTGTCCACACCTGAGTTCAATTTCTCTAGCCACACCCAGGCCTGATTATTGCCACACCTGTTCACAATCAAGGCATCACTTAAATAGGAGCTGCTTGACACAGTAAGGTCCACCAGAAGATCCTTAAAAGCTACACATCATGCCGAGACCCAAAGAAATTCAGGAACAATTGAGAAAGAAAGTAATTGAGATCTATCAGTCTGGAAAGGGTTATAAAGCCATTTCCAAAGCTTTGGGAATCCAGCGAACCACAATGAGAGCCATTATCCACAAATGGCGAAGACATGGAACAGTGGTGAACCTTCCCAGGAGTGGCCGGCCGCCCAAAATTACCCCAAGAGCGCAGCGACGACTCATCCAAGAGGTCACAAAAGACCCCACAACAACGTCCAAGGAACTGCAGGCCTCACTTGCCTCAGTTAAGGTCAGCATTCATGCCTCCACCATCAGGAAAAGACTGGGCAAAAAATGGCCTGCATGGCAGAGTTCCAAGGAGAAAACCACTGCTGAGCAAAAAGAACATCAAAGCTCGTCTCAATTTCTCCACAACACATCTTGATGATCCCCAAGACTTTTGGGACAACATTCTGTGGACCGATGAGACAAAAGTGGAACTCTTTGGAAGGTGTGTGTCCAAGTATATCTGGCGTAGAAGGAACACTGCATTTCAGAAAAAGAACATTATACCAACAGTAAAATATGGTGGTGGTAGTGTGATGGTCTGGGGCTGTTTTGCTGCTTCAGGACCTGGAAGACTTGTCGTGATAAAAGGAACTATGAATTCTGCTGTCTACCAAGAGATCCTGAAGGAGAATGTCCGACCATCTGTTCGTGTACTCAAGCTGAAACGAACTTGGGTTCTGCAGCAGGACAATGATCCTAAACACACCAGCAAGTCCACCACCGAATGGCTGAAGAAAAACAAAATGAAGACTTTGGAGTGGCCTAGCCAAAGTCCTGACCTGAATCCTATTGAGATGTTGTGGTATGACCTTAAAAAGGCCGTTCATGCTCGAAAACCCTCTAATGTAACTGAATTAGGACAATTCTGCAAAGATGAGTGGGCCAAAATTCTTCCAGGACGCTGTAAAAGCCTCATTGCACGTTGTCGCAAACGCTTGGTTGCAGTTGTTGCTGCTAAGGGTGGCCCAACCAGTTATTAGGTTTAGGGGGCAATCACTTTTTCACACAGGGCCATGATGGTTTGGATTTTTTTTCACCTTTAATAATAAACACCTTCATTTACAAATTGCATTTTGTGTTTACTTGTGTTGTCCTTGACTATTGTTTAAATTGGTTTGATGTTCCGAAACACTTAAGTGTGACAAACATGCAAAGGAACAGGAAATGAGGAAGGGGGCAAACACTTTTTCACACCACTGTAGATTTCTAATCTAGACAGCTGGCTGGCGAAAAGTGAAAACCTTGACAAACCAATGGTTGACTCAAGGCCCAAAAGTCCCACTGGTATATAAATCAATATCTTCACAACAGTACAAAACCTGAACTTCGGACTCAATGATCACATTAACCGATTGCCAACTGCCCCACGTACATTCCTAGGGAGTGCTTGCTAACTGTGTGGGGGGAGGTGCCTGTCCTGTGGGAAGACAGAGATCCGTGTTCCTGCTTAGCAGAAACACAGGATCCCTGTCTTCCTTTGTCACAGAATGGTGATCTGCCTTGTTTACATAGGCAGACCTCCATTGAATGATCGGTGGGCCCCGGAAGACATCGGGTCTGCCGAACCCGCTGATTTGCTCCTGCTGTGATTGGACAGCTAGCCACCGGTGGCACGTGTTCACGCCGCAAACCTGGAAGTGTAGGAGACGTACAATTACGTGATTTCACCTGTAGGAGCCGCCCGTCTCCTCCTACAGGCGAAATCAAATACCTGTACATCTCCTGTACTTCTGGGTTTGCGGCGTGAATGCGCGCCGCCGGTGGCCAGCTGTCCAATCACAGCAGGAGCAAATCAGCAGGTTTGGCAGACCCGATGTCTGCCGGGACCCGTTGATCATTCAATGGCGGTCTGCCTATTTAGACAAGGCAGATCGCCGTTCTGTGACAAGGGAAGACAGTGATCCTGTGTTTCTGCTAAGCAGGAACACGGATCTCTGTCTTCCCACAGGACAGGTACCTCCCTCCACACAGTTAGCAAGCACTCCCTAGAGACACATTTAACCCTTTGTTCGCCCCCGCTCTTAACCCATTCCCTGCCAATGTCATCAGTAGAGTGAAAGTGCATTTCATTTTTTTTAGCACTGATCAGTGTATTGGTGTCATTGGCCCCCAGAAAAGTTTCAGTTAGGCTTATTGTACACGGGACATTTTACAACCTGAATGATTTAACTTGACAGATCCAAAGTAACCAATGTTTGATAACGTCAGTTTTGCTGTGTTTACATGCCGCATTTAAATGCCGCGTTTAGCCACGTTTGCGTTTAGGAGCTTTTTTTTTTTCTTCAAACAGTCAAAAATTTATCTCCAATAAAAACCCCTGTAAACGAAACATGGCTAACCATGATTTATTGCGTTTACAAGCTGTTACAGCCATTTGGCATTTCAAATGCATCTGAACACACTTTAGTGATGGAGAACCCAGCTGGACACCCTTCCATACCTTGCACCCGGTACTCTTTAGCGAGCTCTCTTCGAGGACAAACTTCTCCATATACTGTTTGCAGAAAAAAAATGGATCTTAGACCTTACGCCAGAATAGCTTTAATCTTTACTGGATCAGTAGCAGTTAGCCAAACTGCTGACAGGAGCGCTATGTCCCCTTGTAGAAAATACCAGCCCACCTGGCTTTTTTGAAAATGTCCCAGAGCAAGGGATTTAGGTTAGCTATAACACTGTCCCATAAAAGCGTGCTAAATATTCCATCTGGCACCCTCCTCCGTTATTGGCCCTGGGGCTGATCAGATAGAGGGTATTCATACTCTCCTTTGAATCCTGCTTCTTGCATACACTGCTGTTCAGGCCTCCTGCTGGACAGATTTTGGCTCGCTGGGTAGTGTGTCTCCTTAGGCCCCTTTCACACTGGGGCGGTTTGCAAGCGCTATTGCGCTAAGAATAGCGCCTGCAAACCGACCCGAAACAGCTGTTGCTGTTCCTTCAGTGTGAAAGCCCGAGGGCTTTCACACTGAAGCGGTGCGCTTGCAGGACGCTCAAAAATGTCCTGCAAGCCGCATCTTTGGCTCGCTATAGGAGCGGTATATTTACCGCTCCTATAGCGCCCGGTCCCATTGAAAACAATGGGGGAGCGCGCCGAACCCGCCCGCAAAACGCCGCAATAGCGGCGGTTTGCGGGCGGTATTGACCCTTTTTCGGCCGCTCGCGGGGGGTAAAAAACCCCCGCGAGCGGCCGCAATGCGCCGCTAAAACGCCGGTAAAGCGGCGCTAAATATAGCGCCGCTTTACCGCCAGCGCCCCCACCGCTCCAGTGTGAAAGTAGCCTAAGGCTGCTTTCACACTGGAGCGGTGGGGGCGCTGGCGGTAAAGCGGCGCTATATTTAGCGCCGCTTTACCGACGTTTTAGCGGTGCATTGCGGCCGCTCGCGGGGGGTTTTTACCCCCCGCGAGCGGCCGAAAAAGGGTCAATACCGCCCGCAAACCACCGCTGCAGCGGCGTTTTGCGGGCGGGTTCGGCGCGCTCCCCCATTGTTTTCAATGGGACCGGGCGCTATAGGAGCGGTAAATATACCGCTCCTATAGCGGGCCAAAGATGCGGCTTGCAGGACATTTTTGAGTGTCCTGCAAGCGCACCGCTTCAGTGTGAAAGCCCTCGGGCTTTCACACTGAAGATACAGCAACAGCTGTTTCGGGTCGGTTTGCAGGCGCTATTCTGCAAACCGCCCCAGTGTGAAAGGGGCCTAAATGAGACGGTAGGTTAGTGGAGATCCCTCTGCATCGTCTCTTTCTCTCTCCCCTGCTTCAGCATGGAGGCAGAGCCTCCCAGCCCCAGGGTCCCCTCACAGGCCTTGCAATAACAGCCTCAACACTCCATCCTCCAACCAGGCCAGCAAAATTGCCCCATCTGGCCAGGCTCTTCAATATTTAAGGGCCATCCCCCCAACTTCTGTGCTGTCCTTGCCCAGGGATTGGTAGAGATCCCTTGAATATTCAGGCTTCCATTTTCATACCCACTCAAACTAAGTTCTGAAATTTTCTTGAAGCTTCCAGAAGTCAGGGGAAGGTACTAGAAGCCCAGTGTGCAGAGCTTGTGAGCTGACCTAAATCGGAACCCACAGAAATTACCCAGACTCACTTAAGCTTCTTTAAGTCAACTACATTTTCCTATTAGCTTTGAACACTAGAGGGTGCTACCTATTTATTCATATTTCACATTTTTGGTGTAGCACCTGCCTAGTTTAGGTATAGGATGCTAGATAAACTTAGATGGGCTCCTAAATTGCCAGTGGGCACAGTGGTTGATGACTTTAGCATGCTCCATGTTCCACAGGCCACTAGTCTGTTTATTCTTCCCTGCATTCTAGAAGGTTCTAGAGTCACAGTTGGTATAAGGGCAGATAGTCAGCTTGGACTTTTATAGGGATCCAGCCAATCCCTGGGGAGGTGTGCCCAGCAGGTGGCTGGAGTTCCCATAATTAGTTTGAGGCCTGGAGCAGGGAGTTAAGTGATCCTGGGTTTGCCCCTTGGGGCAGTCTGCTGGAATGCTATTTGAGAGTCATCAAGGTCCCTGCCGCAGTATAGCTGGGGGGCCTATTTCAAGCCTGGTCTGGGATTTGGTTTTGAGAGCTCGCTAAAGAGTACCCAGTGCAAGGTATGGAAGGGTGTTCAGCTGGGTTCTCTATCACTAAAGAGTGCATGTTGGATATTGGAAAGAGGCAGTCGATGGTCCTGTGGCATTGCGAGTACTGACCAAGACTCAGAGTCTTAGTGATTGTGTGCAGCACTCTTTTCTTCAAAAGAAAGCACTAGTTATTATTCAGCCAGTGGTGATTCTCTTGCTCTATCTAACTCATCTACCTTCTACTTGTGACTTAGTGAAAGATCAGTGAGAAGAGAAGTGTCCTCAGCTAGTTTAGAATATTTATTTGGGGTATCCCATGCCCCCTTCACCCCATCCAAGTCAAATCCTCAATATAAAAAGACACTCCCAAAACTGTTACTGAGCCAGAGAAAAAAGGGAAATTTGTGGTGCCTGGCTGTGTTTTCACTAAATATGGAGAAGGAATCAGTTATCACCAGATCTGTCAGGGGACTAATCGGAGAAGACCTGGCAGACATGCCCACCCCTGGCATGGCTGCGCTTAGCACACCAGCGCTTCAAATCGTTATAGTTACTGGTGCCCAATGGCCTTTATAAGGATATCAGTTTTGCTCATAAGTTGCTGGATTGCCCTCAGCCTCTTGTATCATGTGTTCCTGTGTTTGCTGCATTATTGGATTACCCATTTCTGACCCAGCTTACCTCTAGACCTGTCTTGGTTTCTTTCCTGGCTCTGACCATGCTTGTTTCCATGGACTTGCTACTGTCTGCTTTCCTGTGCATGACCCAGGCTTGATCTTGACCACGCTTGCTTTTGTTCCTGATTGACCTCCTGTGTTTGACTCCGGCTCTGGCTTCTGACTTCTTTGGATGCAGCACTCCCTGGCACCACTCTCAAGCCCCATACACACGGTCGGACTTTTTCATGGATTCTGTCCGATCGGACAATGTTGTTGAAAAATCAGACCATGTGTATGCACCATCGGACAGTTGCATCCCGGCAGCTACTGTTCATCTATACCATCTTAATGAACAGCAGCAGTCCCTGGCTATATCCGTAGACAAACATCCATTGGCCCCCAGGTAAATATCAGCATGTCATCCCTTTCACCTCTTACCCCAGCATGTGACCGTCACCTTTCATCACCGTCAGACTAGACACATTATTTTCGTACCCATCACCCCATCACATTCTTTCACACCCCAACCCTGTCCCATCCCTTCACTGATTTCGTCACAGTTTAGATACATTTCCCACAAACCCTTCCCTCACATTATTCACCAATTATTTTAATTTTGCTCCATCACCCTTTTTCTTCCACTTATCCTTGAAATTTGCCTTTTTCAGGATTTACATTATACCCACCCTTGCAAATAACACCGCACTGACCTGCCCCTTATCCCCTCACTTTAATAACTGATCACACTCTTCTTTCCTTTCTATCCTCACTTCCCTTTTCTTTTCCTCCTCCTCCCCTCCCCCTCCCCCTCTTCCCCTTCCCCACTCCTTCTTCTCCAGTCTTTTTTCTTTCTTCCCCCTCACATAAGCCTCTTCCTTTCCTTTTTTTCCCTCCTTCACGCCTATCCACTCCAGACCACACACCCTACCCCATTTCCCCCTTTTTTCCCCCTCCTCTCCCTTTTCCCCGTCCCCTCACCTCCATTCCCTTCCCTTCCTTTCCCTCACCTTCCCTTCCTCCTTCCTCATTCATTTCTTTCCCATCCCTTCCCCCCTTTTCCCATCCCCTTCCCTCTTTCCTCCCCTTACACAAAAAACCCCCCTCCCCTTTTCCCTCCTTCCCCTCCCCCCCAATCGTTGCACCCCCCCTCTTCCCACACTTCTGTCCCCACACGCCATTTTACCTCCCCCTCCCCTCTCCCTCCCCCTCTTTTCTCCCTCCCTCCCCATCTTGTTCCTATTCACTCCCTCCTCACAACCGCCAATCGGGCACCACACCTACGGTACCTCAACCAGGGCACCGGGTCACATCCAGGTGATATATCTATTATCTTTTATCCTTTATGGCTTACCGTGGTAGTCATAAATTATTGTATTACCCCTAGATATTTTCAATCAACCTGCTGGATTCATATACCCTCCCCAGTCGCCGCGTAAGGCACTCTGGGGGGTGCGCCTTCGTCTCCACAGAGGCTTTTCAATGGGGTAAGAATTAGCCCAATTTATACATTTACATATACCGTCTCCAGCTTATGTGAAACTAAATATTGAATGGTCTTCTTTTATAAATGCTTTTTTTGTTTTCTTTGTTCTTTCTACAGATGTAAATTACATATTTCCTGATGAAGCTTTTTTAGCGAAACTAGTTGAAATTTTGTACATTTGTCTGATTTTATGAAAGTTGTTCAACCTCTCTAATGTGTGAAGAACCATTAAATAAATTGTTATATTTTATCTATGTATTTCTCCTGGTGTAACAAATAACATTACCAATACCCTATGTACCGCAATAGTCCGACAGCTCCCCCTCTTTGGAGAATCTAGGTTGGAGACCAGATTCATTCCAATACTCTTTCTCTAGACTTCATACGGATGATGGTACAAATATACATGTAATTGCTTTGCTTAACTAGACAGTTAGGCCAAACCTATTTTCAAATCGGACAGTGTACGTCGGATTGTCCAATGGACAAAGTCTTATCTCCTGCTGGAAAGATTTGCCGACAACACGGTCCGATCACACCAAATCCGATCGTGTGTACGGTTGTCCGACCGGACAAAGTGCTACGCATGCTCAGATCACATTACAAGACCAAAGCTATTGGCTACTAGCCTCTACGTAGTCCCGTCGTAGGCAACAAACGTCACCACGTTCAGAATGATCGGATTTTCCGACAACTTTGTCCGACCGTGTGTACGCAAAACCAACATCAGACAAAGTATGACGGACAGGATCCGACCGACCTGGTCCGCGGATTGTCCGACCGTGTGTATGGGGCTTCAGGGGTGCTCCACACTCAGCCTTTAATCACATAAGCCTCCAACCAGGTACGTGACAAGCTTTTTCAGGGGTGTGCTACATTATTTATTTAATAATTCCTAAGGATGCACGACTGGCCCTTCACCAGTCAGTTCCAGGCCTATTTTTATACCAACAGAAATTGGCCAGATTTTTTTCCCCAGCAACAAAGCAAACAATAGCCAGGGCCTGGAAATAGTCCTCGGTCCTTTTTCAAGAATTTAAAGACAGCATGAACCTAATGTTGGGTAATAAGAAATGCTAAGCATTCTCAATGATTCAAAACCCAAATCTCTCAAAATATGGAAACCATGGCTCACTTATGCCTTACCATCTTTGAATCCCTTTAGTCTGAGCGGTCTATAATTTATTTACCTGACCTCTTGGCCAGAGTCTGTGGGGGATATATCTTATTATATTCCTTCGCTCCTATACTCCACTTTTGCACCAGCTCCTATAACAATCTGCACTGCCCATAAGCTTTAGTCGCCTTGTGTAAGCCTCCGAAGGTAAACAATGACTGCTCTATATGTTTGCTTATGTTTTAGTAACTGTAAATGGATTTGCTCATTTGTTTTAGCTCCTATGTGGATGCTCTAGCTGTTATTCCTTCCTAAAAACAATAAAAAGAATGGAATGGAAAAACCATGATCGACATTAAAACATCCCATAGCACAGAAACTCAATGATGGTGTGAAGTCAGGCAAGCCGAGTTCAGTAATTGATGATCAGATCAAGTACAATAAAAAGGTAATAGAGTAGTTGGTAACAGATGAGCAGGCGTGTCAGAACCCAGATCTGAACCTGCAACCTCTGCTGTGCCTGATGGTGTCTCCTCTTGCTGAGCCACCTGGGATGCTTTACAGCAGCCTGGACAATTCCTTGAACAATTTTGCCTTGAACTTTTTTCTCTGGAACCTTGAACCCTTTTTTCCTCCTGTGAATTTTCTATTTTTACCTTGTCCTTGCACTTCCTGTTTGCCAGATTACTGTGCTCTCTCCCGCTCTTGTCACTGCTGCTGCCTTTGGTTTCTTTTCTACTGTTCATTACCAGCCTTTTGCTTGTTACGGTCTATGCTTCTGCTTGATCCCTACCTGCTATATGTGCTACTGGACCTCAGCTTGCTCACCTCCTGGTGGGGAAAATCTGAAGACTAGGTGGTTCCTTAGACTCTTCATCATGGTGAGCCTGTGTTATCCGCAAGACTGACCAACTTCTGTTATTAACCAACTGGTCGGTGGGAGCCTATCTAATGTTAAAGCTACTGGTCTCCGAGCCTGAGCCCTGACCATGACTGTAGTTCAAATGCAATCCGGGGGTCACTACTGGCGGATATCAGGAGCAGGTCAGAGAAAACCTGGTAGGTAATGGGTAATCCATTGCAGAATCACAGATATGATAGGTCTTCTGTTGACTCAAGGCTCAAAATTCCCAAACATCAAAGGGTTTATAAAGCAAAATTCACACAACAGTACAAAACTTGAATTTTGGAATCAGTGATTATATTATACAAATTAAATTTCAAAGTATAAAGAATAGCCTCCTCTCAAAATGTATCACAAATGTAATTGCATAGCACATGGTAGCACATGATATTATGAAGGCCATATTAAACACAAAATTGAAGAGAAGAGAAAAAAGCCTTTAGCTTAGACCATGGCTTCCAGTCCCCTCCCCACGCGGCCCCACTACAGGTCGCTGATGATCACAAATTTCATTGTTCCACTACATACAACCAACAGAGGCACCATCTATAAATCCACATATTCATTATGGTGATGAAATTATGGCAAAAGGAAAAATAAAAAAAATTGAAAATTCCATTCAAATTAAATTGCAATATGTTTTGGGGAGTTTATTTGATTAATGGGTATTTTGGACCTCTTATTAGTTGTATGAAGTAGAACACCCTCTACAACCTTCAAATTCATTTTGTAATCTTTTTTCCAGGCAAAATCCAATGTCAGGGACAAAATCTGAACCCATGACCTCTGCTGCATTTGGCTCAGATCGTCTTGCTGAGCCACCTGGGATGTTGAGCAGCACCCTCTCTGATCCTTTGGATAATCTTGCCTTGTACCTTGTTTCTAGTGAACTTTGAACTCTTTGCTCCTCTCATGAACTTCCTATTTAAGCCATGCCTTTGCATTTCCTGTTTGCCAGATTATTGTGCTCTCTCCAGCCAATATCTTGCTCCTTTGCGTACCTGCAGCTGTTCTTATCTCCACTACTACTCGTTACTGACCTTTGGCTTATTACTCAATTAAACTTTTGCTTCATCCCAAGCTGAAACCACTTGTTACCGACCTTTGGCTTGTTTATTGACTTCTGCTTGATCCCTATCTGCTATATCTGCTACTGGACTCCGGCTTGCTCACTTTCTGGTGGGTCGATCCGGAGGACTAACATGTAGCAAAACCAGTCTCCACCATCAGGAGCACCTCGGGTGATGCCCCATCATCTACCAGGATGATGTGCTTGTCTACTTATAAAGCTGGTCGGTAGAAGCCTCTCTATAGCTACTGGTCTCCAAGCCTGACACATGAATGTGACACCCCATTAAGTCCAGTTGGCTCCTTTGCTGACCCCAGGCATTTGAAATACTTATAATATGCAGAAGTTTCCTTAAAAATAAATACATCTTCCTGCTTGAGTATCTCATGAAATCTACAAGGCTCCCCCTTGTCTGGACAAGGAGTTTTATTACCCAAATCTAAGGTTTCCCCTATCACATCAGTGAGGTGAATCTTACATTTCTACCTGATATCTGAGACCTAAATATGCTTACCATTTTATTTTTCTTACAATGCAAGGCATGAGGTCCATGACACACAATATCACAAGTTAACTTGAGCTGCAGAAATGTTGATGCAAGCAGGACTGCGGTTTAAAAAGCCCTCATGTTTAATTCTGTTTCAAATGTTCCTAAAATGAAGATATACAATAAGAACAGCACACAATGCTGGCAAAGTGTGCTTCTGGCTCAGGGCAGCACGGCAGCATTAAAGCTGGACTCCAGGCACAAAAACTTTAATTTTAAATTATTTCTTAATAGCATAAAGAATATAAATCTCCTTTCTGTGCACCAAATATTCACAGACCTGGAAGAAATACACAAAGCACCCCAAGATTCAAAGAAGAATACTATCACGTACCTAAAGAGGATACTGAAATGACGAGATTGGCCTCTCTTGTATCTCCAGCCCAGGCCCCACTGACAGTAGAACAGTGGGTGCCCAGGGACAGGAGAAACATGAGTGCCAGCAGATGTTGATAGGAGAACTTACAGCAGAAGATGTGGTCGGGAACAGTAGCAATACTCAAGTAGTCCAGATGAGGTTAAGGAGGCACTCCACTTGCACTGTGGCTGGTCAGAGCTCTCAGCAGACTTGCGGCAGGAACACTCAGCATGGCACAGAGCTGCAACACCAGACAGCCAGGCACTCAAACAGGTCAGGAGACCAGGATTAGAGACAGAAATGTGGTCACAGGATTAGCCAGAGTCGGCAAGATACTGACAAAGGAGCAGATCTGAAGTCAGGAACAAGCCAGGTCAGGAACTGGCAACAAGTCAAGAGCAGAATCCAAGATCAGGTCAGGAGAAAGTGGGGTCAGCAACAAAGGAAACACACTGGATGTACGCAGGACACAGGGAACAGTTGAAGACCAGTCAGCACTTAGGCAATAGCATCCTTGACCACTTTCAGACCGGACCAATTTGCAGCCAAAGGACCAGGCCCCTTTTTGCGATTCGGCACTGCGTCGCTTTAACTGACAATTGCGCGGTCGTGCGACGTGGCTCCCAAACAAAATTGACGTCCTTTTTTTCCCACAAATAGAGCTTTCTTTTGGTGGTATTTGATCGCCCCTGCGGTTTTTATTTTTTGCGCTATAAACAAAAATAGAGCGACAATTTTGAAAAAAATGCATTATTTTTTTTTTTTTGCTATAATAAATATCCCCAAAAAATATATAAAAAAACATTTTTTTTCCTCAGTTTAGGCCGATACGTATTCTTCTACATATTTTTGGTAAAAAAAATCGCAATAAGCGATTATTGATCGGTTTGCGCAGAAGTTATAGCGTTTACAAGATAGGGGATAGTTTTATAGCATTTTTATTAATAATTTTTTTTTTATTATTAATGGCGGAGATCTGCGATTTTTTTTGTGACTGCGACATTATGGCGGACACATCAGACATTTTTGACACATTTTTGGGACCATTGTCATTTTTACAGCAATTAATGCATTTAAATGCATTGATTTCTGTATAAATGACACTAGCAGTTTAGGGGTTAACCACAAGGTGGCAGTGTAGGGGTTAAGTAGGCCTAGGGGTGTGTTTTTTACTGTGGGGGGGCGTGGCTGTCAGCTAGTGAATGCTGATCTCTGCTCCAATCACAGGGAGCAGAGATCGGCGTCACTAGTTGCTAGGCAGAACAGGGAGATGCTGTTTATCTCGGCATCTCCCCGTTCAGCCGCTCCGTGAGACGATCGCGGGAGTCCCCGCGGCGATCGAGTCCGCGGGGACCGCGGCCGGACTCACGGGGGTCCCGACCGGCGCGGGAGCGCGCCGCTCCCGGCGCGCTCCCGATGGCACGGACAGGCGAAAGGAGGGACGTATATATACGCCCTCCTGCCTGTACGTGCCATTCTGTCGACGTATATCGTCGTGCGCCGGTCGGCATGTGGTTAAATAGTCCACCTGGTGCCAGCATGCTTTGTGTATTCGCCTGGGGATTCCTGCACGCATGTGCGCGGCTGGTTACCATTCTGCTGAGAATGCTGTGTGCATGGGCATTTCTGTGAGCCAGACATCTCACAGGAATTACTTGACAATTACACATGATGAATAGATTGAGAAAATATTTTTTTCAGCTAAGATACTGTCCTCAGATAGTCCATCTATTATAAACCTTCCTACCTGCACCTTGTGTTTTTCATCTTCATGAGATGTACTATACATTGATCATGTAGTTTCATGGTGTCATTGGTTGCCCTGTACACACAGCCTATAGCAGAGTAAATCTTTACATGCCTGTGTCAGAAGTTTATGTTTGTGTTCAAACATGAGGCAAGAGGCATGGCACTGCACAGGTTAATGCATGATCTCTCTCTGTAGTGTGAGAACTGACATTTCCAGTGAAGAAACAATCTATCCCACAATCCCAGGGTTTCTCTGTCTAGTGCTCTGCAGGTGAGAGCTAAATAGTAATTAGATTGTACACAGACACAAACAGGCAGAGCAATTAGCAGAGAGATCACCCTGCTGAAAGAGATGTACTTTCATCACAGTACCACTTCGCACCTTTGTGATGCATCCCTGCCCCAGTCCCCATTACACAAACCACAAAGATCTAATATGCAGAAAATTATTGGATAAACCACAAATGTGCATCTTTACCTCTGTAGCGGTACCCCCGTAGGGGCTGCTGAAAGTTCTGGTCCACCTGTCACTAGACATGTGCAATTCGTTTCGCTTTTTTTCGTTTTTTGTTTTTTTTCGTTATTTTCGTTCGTTCGTTTTCGTACGAATGAACGAATCGTTCGAATCGTACGAATCCGAATAACGAATCGTTCGAATCGTACAAATCCGAATAACGAATCGTTCGAATCATACGAATCCGATTAACGCATCATTCGAATTGAACGAATCCAAAAAACAACGAAAATCCGAAAAAAACTAATTAGAAACAACGAATGTACTAATGAAGAAAATCCGAAAAACTAAAACGAACTAAAAAATTTGTACATTCGTAACTTTTTTTTTGTTAAATTGGTAATTTTCCGTGTCCCTTACAATGGTGCTGCTAAACGTGCTTCGGATGGATTGAACAAACATTTTTTTTTCCATTCGTAACTTTTTTCTTCGATTCGTAACTTTTTTTTTTTTTTTTACGATTTGAAATTTTCCGTGTCTCTATTGAACAAAAAAATTTGTACATTCGTAATTTTTTTTTCGATTCGTAACTTATTTTTTTCGATTCGTAACTTTTTTTTTTCGATTCGTAAATGATTAAAATGTAATAATAGCATACACATTACATAAAATTATGAATTATGCTCCGATTACGAATCTACGAATGTTACGAATGTACGAATAAATACGAATGCGTCCGAAAATTAAACAAAAAACGAAATTAAACGAAAAAACTAATCAACAAAAAAATAACTCCATAAAGAGTACCTGTCATTGCCTATTACTGTCCTTGTGACAGCGGAAAAAGTGATCAGAATTTTATTTTTAAAAGAACAAGGTAAAAATAAGAAAAAATAAATAAGAAAAAAAAAAAAGTTTAAAGCGCCCCCGTGCTCGCGCACCAAAGAAAATGCATACGTAAGTCGCGCCCGCATAGATAAAGAGTGTTCAAATCACACGTGAGGTATCACCGCAATCGTTAGAGCGAGAGCGATAATTCTAGCAAAAGACCTCCTCTGTAAGTCTAAACTGGTATCTGTTAACCACTTTACAACCGGCCCATAGCCGAAAGACGGCTACAGGCCGGTTGCTTAACTCTGAGAGGGTGTCATATGACGTCCTCACAGAATTCCTCTCTTGCGCGCCCCCTGGGGCGCGCACTCGAGAACATCCGTGATCGCCGAGTCCAGAGGACCCGGCGGATCACGGTAAACGGCTGCTCATCGCGGCCGTTTACCACGTGATCGTTCCGTCAAATGACGGAGCGATCACATGTAAGCAAACCGGCGTCATTTGATGACGCCGGTTCCTCTCCCCTCCTCTCTCTGTACCGATCGGTACAGTGTGAGAGGAGAGGGGGAGGGATCGGTGGCAGCAGTGCTGTGGGCGGGATCTGTAGTGCCCACAGCCTGCTCTGCCACCACCGATCCATCCATCCATGCTCAGCCATCCTTCCATACCCTGCAATACCCAGCAATAGCCTGCAGTGTATTGCTGGGTATTGCAGGGTATGGAGGGATGGCTGAGCATGGATGGATGTATACCCAGCAGTACCCTGCCATACTCTGCCATGCCCTGCGATACTCTGCCATACCCTGCGATACCCTGCCATACCCTGTGATACCCTGCCATACCCTGCGATACTCTGCCATACCCTGCGATACTCTGCCATACCCTGCGATACTCTGCCATACCATGCGATACCCTGCGATCCCCTTGCGATATTCTACAATACTCTGCAATACCCTGCGATACTCTGCCATACTCTGCCATACCCTGCCATACTCTGCCATACCCTGCCATACTCTGCCATACCCTGCCATACCCTGTGATACCCTGTCATACCCTGCGATACTCTGCCATACCATGCAATACCCTGCGATATTCTGCGATACCATGCGACTCCCTGCGATACCATGCAATACTTGCTACGATCAAAGCCAGGATCGTTTTTTTATTTTATTTCAGGCTTTCCAGCCTAGAGGTGAGATGTGGGGTCTTATTGACCCCACATCTCACTGTAAAGAGGACCTGTCATGTCATATTCCTATTACAAGGGATGTTTACATTCCTTGTAATAGGAATAAAAGTGATCAAAAATTTTTTTTGGGGGAACAAAAGTGTCAAACTAAAATAAATAAAGTAAAATGAACAATAAAAAAAATAAAAAATTTAAAGCGCCCCTGTCCCCGTGTGCTCGCATGCAGAAGCGAACACATACGTAAGTCCCGCCCACATATGAAAACGGTGTTCAAACCACACATGTGAGGTATCGCTGCGAACGTTGGAGCGAGAACAATAATTTTGGCCCTAGACCTCCTCTGTAACTCAAAACATGTAACCAGTAAAAAATTTTAAAGCGCCGCCTATGGGGATTTTTAAGTAGAGAAGTTTGGCGCCATTCCACAAGCGTCTGCAATTTTGAAGGGTGACATGCTAGGTATCTATTTACTCGGCGTAACTTCATCTTTCACATTATGCAAAAACATTGGGCTAAATTTACAGTTTTGTTTTTTGTAAAGCACAACTTTTTTTTCCCAAAAAAATGCATTCGAAAAATTGCTGCGCAAGTACCGTGCTAGATAAAAAGTTGCAACGACCGCCATTGTATTTTCTAGGGTCTTTGCAAAAAAAACATATATAATGTTTTGGGGTTCTATGTAAATTTTTAGCAAAAAAATGATGATTTTTACATGTAGGAGAGAAATGTCAGAATTGTCCTGGGTGCTCCAGAACACCTGATGGCGCTCCCTGCATGTTGGGCCTCTGTATGTGACCACGCTGTGTAAAAGTCTCACACATGTGGTATCGCCGTACTCGGGAGTAATAGCAGAATGTGTTTTGGGGTGTAATTTGTGCTATGCATATGCTGTGTGTGAGAAATAACCTGCTAATATGACAATTTTGTGAAAAAAATAAAAAAGATAAAAAAATCTTGATATTGCAAAGAATTGTGGGAAAAAAAATTACAACTTCAAAAAACTCACCATGCCTCTTTCTAAATACCTTGGAATGTCTTCTTTCCAAAAAGGGGTCATTTGGGGGGTATTTGTACTTTTCTGGCATGTTAGGGTCTCAAGAAATGAGATAGGCCGTCAGTACTTCAGGTGTGATCAATTTTCAGATATTGGCACCATAGCTTGTGGACTCTATAACTTTCACAAAGACCAAATAATATACCCCAATTTGTACTTATTTTTACCAAGGATATGTAGCAGTATAAATTTTGGCCAAAATTTATCAAGAAAAATTAAAAAATTTGCTAAATTTTATAACAGAAACGAAGAAAAATTCATTTTTTTACCGAATTTTCAGTCTTTTTTCTTTTATAGCGCAAAAAATAAAAAACCCAACGGTGATTAAATACCACCAAAAGAAAGCTCTATTGTGTGTGAAAAAAAGGACAAAAATTTCATATGGGTACAGTGTTGTATGACTGAGTAATTGTCATTCAAAATGTGAGAGCACCGAAAGCTGAAAATTGGTCTGGTTATTAAGGGTGTTTAAGTGCCCAGTGGTCAAGTGGTTAAAACATTTTAAACACCACCTTTGGAGATTTTTAGGTACCATATTTTGACGCCATTCCACGAGTGTGTGCAATTTTAAAGCGTAACATATTAGGTATCTATTTACTCAGCGTAACTTCATCTTTCATAATATTCAAAAAATGGGCTAACATTACTGTTTTTTACATTTTTTTAATTATTGAAATTCAATAAAGTGTGTTTTTTCCCAAAAGAAAAGACCACTGCGCAAATACCGTGTGACATAAAATATTGTAAGGACTGCCATGTTATTCTCTAGGATCTTTGCTAAAATGATATATATGGGTGATACACAAATCGTATAAAAGACAGGTGCTTGTCCCTTTAAATATTGCAGCAGCGCTAGAATACAGTCCTTTTAAGTTAAAAAAGAGTCAATAAAAATCATGGTGAACCAGAATAAAGTCCGTAATGGTGCAGTGAGCCAAAATTCATGAAATAGAGTGATACACCTTCCACCGGATATTCAATTTTTCACCGCGTGCAGTACACACTCCCCTTTGGGGATGCACTCACCAGAAATATGATCAATATAAGCATTTCAATCACAAGCCATAGGTAACTGCTATCTCCTCAGCACGGCCACCTCTTCACCATCTGCAAGCACTAGAGCGGATCCACCAGCATATACATATGAAGAGAATAATAGTGCAGATAGCGTAGTACAGTTTGGCATAAAACAGTGTAGTGGGAGTGGGGAGGGGAGTGTGTACTGCACGCGGTGAAAAATTGAATATCCGGTGGAAGGTGTATCACTCTATTTCATGAATTTTGGCTCACTGCACCATTACGGACTTTATTCTGGGTCACCATGATTTTTATGAACTCTTTTTTAACTTAAAAGGACTGTATTCTAGCGCTGCTGCAATATTTAAAGCACCTGTCTTTTATACGATTTGTGTTTTACCTGGACTTTTAATATTGCCTTATCACCGATTTTACTGTATTTTATAGTAGCTGCTTTATTAATACCTAATAGGGATATTAGGTATTTATACGTGTGTTAATCAATTATACTTAAGTACGCTTAATCCAGGAGCGCGGAGTGATAGTCCCAGAGGGCGGCATTTTTTGAGGCACTATCCTTTTCCATTGTAAAATGATATATATATATATAATGTTTGGTGGGTTCTAAGTAATTTTCTAGCAAGAAATACTGATTTTAACTTGTAAACAACAAGTGTCAGAAATAGGCTTGGTCTTGAAGTGGTTAATTGGTGGTCAGTGGCAAAATGACCCTTACATTGGTGGATAGAAGAAAGAATGCTCCCCTCACAGTTTTGGTTAGAATGCTACCCTCATAGACAGTTAATGAGTCAATGTGGGTTATTTACGAAAGGCAAATCCACTTTGCACTACAAGTGGAAGTGCAGTCGCTGTAGATCCGAGGGGGACATGCAAGGAAAATAAAATACAGCATTTTAGCTTGTACATGATTGGATAATAAAATCAGCAGAGCTTCTACTCATTTGGGATCTACCCATCAGATTTACCACGACTGCACTTCCAAGTGCCCTTGTAGTGCAAAGTGGATTTGCCTTTTGGAAATAACCCCCATTATCCTCAAAACTATGTAAGCACCTTCAGACATTGCTTCATGGTCTAGTTCTGATGCTCGCATGCCCACTGTAGGCACTTTCGGTTGTGGACACGGGTCAGCGTTAGCACCCTGCGCCTACGCAGCTCCATACACAACAAACTGCAATGTCCATTTTTCTGCTTCCAACACATAAACTTCAGGGACAACATGTTCACGTGCTGCCTATAATATCCCACTGACTTTCAGATGCTATTGTATAAAGATAATCAATGTTTTTCACATGACCTGTCAATGGTCACAAAGTTATGGCTGATCTGCAGGACCAGGACAAGGGGTGTGCATAAGAGGTGGCTGCCTTGGGCGCAGCGTGTATTACATAGTTACATGGTTACATAGTTACATAGTTAGTTAGGTTTAAAAAAGACACAAGTCCATCCAGTTCAACCACAAATAAAAAAAAATATATATATATATATCGTACAATCCCATATACCCCATTCTATACCCACAGTTGATCCAGAGGAAGGCAAAAAAAAAACAGAAGAGCATGCTCCAATTTGCGAAAGCAGGGGAAAAAATTCCTTCCTGATCTCCCAAGAGGCGATCAGATTTTACCCCCGGATCAATTTTACCTATAAATGTCAGTACCCAGTTATATTATGTACATTTATAGTATGCAGTATCCAGGCCTTTCTTAAAGCAATCTACTGAGTTAGCCAGAACCACCTCTGCAGGGAGTCTATTCCACATTTTCACAGCTCTTACTGTGAAGAAACCTTTCCGTATTTGGAGATGAAATCTCTTTTCCTCTAGACGTAAAGAGTGCCCCCTTGTCCTCTGTGTTGACTGTAAAGTGAATAAATCAACACCAAGTTCACTATATGGACCCCTTATATATTTATAAATGTTGATCATATCCCCCCTTAATCTCCTCTTCTCAAGAGAGAATAAATTCAGTTCCTCTAATCTTTCCTCATAGCTGAGCTCCTCCATGCCTCTTATCAGTTTGGTTGCTCTTCTCTGCACTTTCTCCAGTTCCCCGATATCCTTTTTGAGAACTGGTGCCCAAAACTGAACTGCATATTCCAGATGAGGTCTTACTAATGCTTTGAAAAGGGGCAAAATTATATCTCTCTCTCTGGAGTCCATACCTCTCTTAACCTCCCTGGAGGTATGATCCTGTCTGGAATTTTGTGCTGAAAGCGGTACAATTATTTTGCATGGAATTTGGCGTTTTTATATTGTAGGCTGCAATTCTTATGAATAACTCACTTAAATCTGTCCGAACCAGAGTCTAGTAGACATCCCGTGTATGATAAAGTTTGAAACACAAAATCATAAATTATAATATAATAAAAAAATATAATAAAAATGATTCAATAATGTAATCAAATCAAAAACACTGAAATTTGCTCAGTTGCAGAATAGTCGCTGTCATTAAATTTATTGTTTGATGATGAATTGTGATTCTAATTTTTTATCGCTGTTTTCTAGCTGGTCTAAAACCACTTTTGACATAAAGGGACACTTTTTGGTTGCTATGGACAATCTCAAGTTTCCAGGCAGAAAAAAAATCTTTTTATTATATAAAATGACATGCAGGGCACTGGGCCGACCACTAGGGACAAAGGGGATGTGTATTTTTTTATACAGTATTGTAATCTGTAAGATTACAGTACTGTATGTGTGTTGTGTTTTTAAACTTTTTGAATTTGGCGCCGATCTCCGCTCCCGTGCGTCGGAACGTCGCAGGGAACGGAGATCAGCGGCACTCGTCACTGTGTGAATCGAGCGAGCAGACGGCTCGCTCACACAGCGGGGGGACATCGCAGGATCCAGGGGATAAGGTAAGTAACCCCCCCCCCTGTATCCTGCAACGCAAGCCTGAGTCTGGCTCGGGGTTACCGCTCCTGGCAGAAAAAACTGAACCCGAGCCAGACTCGGGAACACCGCCAAGGAGGTTAATACAAGAAAGGACTTTGCTCGCTTTGGAAACCGCAGCTTGGCATTGCATGTTATTATTGAGCTTATGATCTACCAAAACCCCCAGATCCTTCTCCACTACGGATCCCCCCAGTTGTACTCCCCCTAGTATGTATGATGCATATTCTTAGCCCCCAAGTGCAGAACTTTACATTTATCAACATTAAACCTCATCTGTGTATTGGAGGAATGAGGACGCCACAAGTTCCTTCTAATATAAGGCTGACGGGAGTAGAAACAGCAGCATCAGTGAAGTTCCAATATATGTATTTTAACTGTGATTTCAGTTGGGTGAACATTATATAAAATAAAGAAGACAATTTCAGAAAAAGTCAAGGCTCCTCCAGCAGCCAGTTCGGTGACCAATGTCGGAGTCTGGAGGCTTGGAAAAGATTTGCGACTCTTGATCATTTCCAAGCCAGGGGCGTAACTAGAAATCACAGGGCCCCATAGCAAAATGTTGTATGGGCCCCCCCCCCCCCACAAAAAAATGGCGGGGCTTAAATTAAATAGTGGGCGTGGTTTAAAGGGCGGGGCTCAAAGGGTGTGTGGTTCGAGTCTGAGAAGAAAGAAAGAGCCCAGATCCTACACCACAATAGCAATATATGTATTCCAGAAAGTTTAATCAACAGATAAAGATACTCCAAACACCCGGTGTTAGCGCTTCAATAATCCTCACCTGTGCCCAATGCAGCGTGGTCTGCCCATGCCCAATACTGCCTCACCTGTGCCCAATGCAGCGTGGTCTGTGCCCAATACAGCATGTCCAGTGTCCAATGCAGCCTCACCTGTGCCCAAAGCAGCATGGCCAGTGCCCAATACTGCCTCACCTGTGCCCAATACTGCCTCACCTGTGCCCACTTGTGCCCAATGCAACGTGTCCAGTGCCCAATGCAGCCTCACCCGTGCCCAATGCAGCCTCACCCGTGCCCAATGCAGCCTCACCTTTGCCCAATGCAGCATGACCCGTGCCCAATTCAGCATGACCCGTGCCCAATGCAGCGTGGCCTGCCCATGCCCAATGCAGCCTGACCCGTGCCCAATGCAGCCTGACCCCACCCATGCCCAATGCAGCCTGACCCGTGCCCAATGCAGCCTCCCCCGTGCCCAATGCAGCCTCCCCCGTGCCCAATGCAGCCTCTCCCGTGCCCAATGCAGCCTCTCCCGTGCCCAATGCAGCCTCTCCCGTGCCCAATGCAGCCTCCCCCGTGCCCAATGCAGCCTCTCCCGTGCCCAATGCAGCCTCCCCCGTGCCCAATGCAGCCTCCCCGTGCCCAATGCAGCCTCTCCCGTGCCCAATGCAGCCTCTCTCGTGCCCAATGCAGCCTCCCCCGTGCCCAATGCAGCCTCACCCCGTGCCCAATGCAGCCTCACCCGTGCCCAATGCAGCCTCCCCGTGCCCAATGCAGCCTCCCCGTGCCCAATGCAGCCTCCCCCGTGCCCAATGCAGCCTCCCCCGTGCCCAATGCAGCCTCTCTCGTGCCCAATGCATCCTCCCCCGTGCCCAATGCAGCCTCCCCGTGTCCAATGCAGCCTCCCCCGTGCCCAATGCAGCCTCCCCCGTGCCCAATGCAGCCTCTCTCGTGCCCAATGCAGCCTCACCCGTGCCCAATGCAGCCTCACCCGTGCCCAATGCAGCCTCTCTCGTGCCCAATGCAGCCTCTCTCGTGCCCATTGCAGCCTCTCTCGTGCCCAATGTAGCCTCCCCCGTGCCCAATGCAGCCTCCCCCGTGCCCAATGCAGCCTCCCCCGTGCCCAATGCAGCCTCCCCGTGCCCAATGCAGCCTCACCTGTGCAGTGTTAGAGGTGAGCCAGACTGCAGCAGCCCTTATTGGCGAGCGTGGGGCTCTCTCAGATTGGGGGGGGGGGGCGAGCACCGGCCGCACGGTCCCCCAGCCAGGGGAAGTGAGGAGAGGAAGAGGCGCGCTGTCCAGCAGAGCGCTGTAATAGCTAACATTTGAATGCCCTGTGAGTTCCCGGGGCTCACGTCACATAGCCCCACCTCTTGGCCGGCGCCTTTGATGACGTCACATGTCCCGCATTGGACCGGCGTTCTGTCTATCAAAAGCGTCGGTCCAAGAGGTGGGGCTATGTGACGGTGAGCCCCGGGAACTCACAGGGCATTCAAATAAAAGCTATTACACAGCGCTCTGCTGCCTTGTACGGACAGCGCGCCTCTTCCTCTCCTCACTTCCCCTGGCTGGGGGCCCGTGCGGGCAGTGCTCGCCACCCCCCCCGGGCCCCGGCAGTATGCTTTCCTCCTCCTCCCCAGGGGCCCCATAGCAGCTGCGGGCCCCATAGCGGCCGCGTGTGTCGCTATGGCGGTAGTTCCGCCACTGTTCACAGCCTTGTCCTTGTTATTAGGTCAGCAAACAGCTGTGAGCCCGATTTGAAGAAATGTTTGTGTTCCCTCACTGGGGCCAGCTTGGTCAGGTTTTGATTGCTAGCAAATAGCAAAAGACGTCCAGTGTATTATCACCCTTTGGCCAGTTATATTTGCATACTGCTCCCAGGGGGCCTTGCTGGGCTGATCTGTTCCCCTTTTGCTGTTTGTCTGTGGTTTCCATCCAGCTCGGGGGCTGCGATGTGCATAGGGGAGTTCTGTTCCTGATCTTTTGCTGTCCTCCCCTGTCTGTTGACGGGGGGGGGGGTGGCCACCTGCACATCGGCGCCATGTTTTCCACGCCCATACACTGACGTCTCCCTGACGTTATTGAGGTGTGGGTTGTCCTGGACAGTTGGGTGGTTGTTTCATCTGTGCACCTCCTTTGATGGTGGATGTCTTATGGACGCCCATGCATCACCGCCCGTACATGACGCTGGGGGCGTAACCTTCAAGCCCTTGTGGGTATATCTAGACGTTCAGCACGGCTGGGATTCTGATTCACAACTTGCCGATTGGATAGAGCAATCTCATCCTTAAAGTGGTGGGACACCCTGAAAACAAAAACTTTAAAAAAATGTTAGTAACAATTTAAAATTAAAAAAAAATAAAAAATATTTTTTTTTACTTACCAGAAATGGCTGTTGCTAGGCAGATCGTCCTAATCTGCCTCCCCCAGCGCCGCGGTGATCTTCTCTCCTTCCGTCTTCTAGTGAATGGGGCCCCATTCACAAATTGGACTCGCGCATGCGCAGTAGGCCGCGCGCCGACTCCCGCATGCGCAGTAGGCTGCGCGCCGACTCGCGCAGTAGGAAACGGGAAGCCGTTTCCCTTACTGAGGATGGCGGCACTGGAACCGGATTGCCGAGGGACAGCTCGTCCTCCACGACTGACATCGCGGGCGCCCTGGGAGGGTAAGTGTACTTATTAAAAGTCAGCAGCTACTTTTTTTTTTTGCTGCTGACTTTTAAAAATAATTTTTGTAAGGTGAAACACCCCTTTAAGAACAGGGGGGGGGCAACCATGAAAAATGATATTTACAAAAGTGGAGTAAACAGTTCTCTCGTTAGCATATAAGGCATAGCTTCCAACTGTCCCCGATTTGGAGCAATGTCCCTCCGTCCCTCATTCCTCCTCATTTGTCCCTCATTTTGGTCTGATCTATATAGTTGTACATAAAATGTACTTTTTATCTTTCAAAAAGTATTTCCCAGTGCTAAACCTTTCATCCATTTCTAAATTGCTGCATTTGTACATTTTAAAAGCCAATATAAAGGAATAGTAGTGTTAACAAAAAGCCCTTGTGGATTTAATTAACCTTTTTTTTGTGTTAATTCTCCTTTAGGGGGTGTGGCAGGGGGCGTGTCCTATGCCTACATACGTTTGGTAGTAGGTCTCCCTCATTCCCAACTCAAAATGTTGGGAGGTATGTATAAGGTACAGATTCACAGTCCATTCACAAAATATACAGAATGTAGCTCAGTAAACTGGCACTGTAGTTATTATTCCTCTCTATCGGCACATCGGTGGAATACAAGGCACATTTTGATTACTTGCCATAGGCTACTGTCCATAAGCAGGTTCCACAGATGCAGCAGAGATGATTAAACAGGAAAATACACTGTCTTATGCCGCGTACACACGGTCGGAATTCTCGTCGGAAAAAGCTATGATGGTTTTCCCGTCGGAATTCCGACTGAATTTCGCTCAAACTGTCTTGCCTACACACGGTCACACCAAATTCCGACAGTCAATAACACCACAACGTGCACCACGTTCGACAGCACTATAAAAGGGAAGTTTAATGCTTCTGAGCATGCGTCAAATTGTTTCCGAGCATGCGTCGGAATTTTGCGTGTCGGAATTGCATATACACGATCGGAAAATCCGATAGAAAGGTTTTCCGTCTGAAAAATTAAGAACAGGTTCTCAATCCAAAGTCTGTTGGAAATTCCGACAGAAAAAGACTGATGGGCATACACACGGTCGGAAAATCCGATGAAAAGCTCCCATCGGACTGTTTCCATTGGAAATTCTGACCGTGTGTACGCGGCATTAGATGCGCTTCTATTGCAAGCACAGCAGCAGCGCTGATAGGCAGGACTCCTGAGGATCCATGTTCTGTCCCTACAGGCTGGAACACTCTCCCTGAGTAAGGCCTAGCTTTCCCTCACAGGCAGTACAGTGGAACCTTGGATAACGAGCATAATCCGTTCCAGGAGAATGCTTGTAATCCAAAGCACTCGCATATCAAAGCGGGTTTCCCCATAGAAGTCAATGGAAACGATAATTTGTTCCGCATTGACTTCTATTACATGCAATACCGCATGTGGTCAGAGGTGGGGGGGGGCGCCGGAGAGCCTTGGAAAGCCTCGGAAACAGGGGGGATCTCACCGCCCCAGGAACACAAACAGATGGTGAACCTCTCTCTCGGTTCGGAAGCCGTAGGTGCTGGCAATTGCTGGTAGCAATGAACAGGAACAAACTCTGGACTGCCGCACTCTTAAAGAAAACGCCTTTCTTTATTTTAAAAAAGTCACATCAAAAAACAAAGAACAAGCACTACATCTAGTGCGAAACGTCAGCTCTTTTGTCTGTTGTGTTCTTTGCTTTTTGATGTGAATTTTTTAAAATAAAGAAAGGCGTTTTCTTCAAGAGTGCGGCAGTCCAGAGTTTGTTCCTGTTCAAAGCCTCGGAAACACTCGAGAATGGAGTATTTCCCAGTGTTTCCGAGAATTTCCAAGTCATTCTGAGTATCTCCGAACGGCTCCGAACGGCTTTGAACCATTCCGAGCGCCCCCAGCGCCCCCCGCACCTCTGGCCAAATGTGGTACTGCACCGCCCCATTAGCTTGAATTCTGCTCGTTTTACGAGACAACACTCGCAAACCGAGTCAGAATTCAAAAAAAAAAAGTTGCTCCTCTTTCAAAACGCTTGTTAACCACGTTACTCGTAAACCAAGGTTCCACTGTATACCTTTCCCTCACTTATTCCACACACATATCTCTCAAAATGGTGGCTGGGCTCTCTTTTATATGGACGCTAACAGAAAATGGTGGACAAAATCTCGAGATAACTTGGTACCAATCAGAACATGAGGCTTCTCCAAGATGGCTGCTGGTGACAATTTCAGATAAGTTACAGCCTCAACGGGATTTCACAAAACAGCAGGAAAACACAAACACATACTCAATATAATATGACATTTCTGCATGAGGAAGTAAGTATGATACAATTGTAGTCCCACTTCTCCTCTCAGCCAGCAAAACCGTCCTGTCACAGTTAACTGTATGTGAGGAGGCTACCTACTGGCTGATTCCATGTTAATGTAAGCAGTTTTTGTGTTTTACTTTGTGTATTATATTATATATATTGTGTATTATATTTTGTATTTTTTTTGCTTATTTTGAATTATCATTTCGCATACATTGTAGGATATTAGTACAATCATTAAGGTTGCAGTGCGGCGTTACGAAAGTCCAAAAAGCCCAGTTTTTAGCAACTTGTTTTTTGCTCTGGAAGTGAAGATGTGTAAGGCCCTTTCATTAGAAGGCAATGCTGTATCTCACAAGTATATATTTTAACAATTGTGTAACACCCTCCAAGTTAGGCTGTTAAGTAAACTTATTTTTGGGGCTTCTGTTGCTAATCGTATGAGCAGGGGTTGTTTAAATGGTCTAATCAGGACTTCACGGGCTGAGAGATTGATTGCTTCCCCCTGCCTGTAGAAGAAGCTTCTAAAGTTTAGGGTGGGAGAATTCAAATACTGGCCAGAATATTTAGTAGCCAATCCCTGGGGAAGTGTGCCCTGATGCTGGCTGGGTTACTGTTTAATAGCTGAGAGCCTTAAGAAGATGTTTTTTTTGCCCTCTGTGGGGACAGATCTACATGTTGAGAGTAAGAGCCACTGCTTATTATCTCTGGGCCCCCTTTTCTGGACTGAAGACTGGCTTACTTTGCTGGAGGCTGCACCTCTGGACTGACCATTGCCAGGATCTTGCGAGTAGAGCCTCTTTATCTGCTTTAAAGCTGATTCATGGTCCCCAGCTGTGAACCATATCTACCCAAGCTGCCTTTATGTTTATTCGTGCCTATTCTGATTCATGGTCCCCTCCCCAGTCGTGAACCATGGAGTATTTAAGTATGCCTATAGGAGTGCTACTGCTGCTACGTAAGAGTTGTCCCCTAATATCCATATATTTCATTTTGGAGTACCCTGCACCACCTTCAATCCTCAAACCTAAGCTCTACTATCAAAGAAACATAAATAAATACACCGTGGACCAGCCTTTCTCAACCTTTTTACCCTAGGGGAACCCTTGAATTCATTTTCTGGTCTTGGAGAACCCCTGCAAAAATGAATCTAGAATCAGTGGGAAGAA
>CM053031.1:16740900-16750900 GCA_028564925.1 Lithobates sylvaticus
CCGACCTCAGCTTGTGACCCCCGACTACGAAACCCTTCTCCTGCACCGACCTTGGCTTGTGACCCCGACTACGAAACGCTTCTCCTGCACCGACCTCGGCTTGTGTCCCCGACTACGAAACTCTCCTCCTGCACAGACCTTGGCTTGTGACCCTGACTATGAAACGCTTCTCCTGCACCGACCTTGGCTTGTGACCCCGACTACGAAACTCTTCTCCTGCACCGATCTTGGCTTGTGTCCCCGACTACAAAACTCTTCTCTTGCACCGACCTCGGCTTGTGACCCCGACTATGAAAATATTCTACTGCACCAAACTTGGCTTGTGACCCCGACTACAAAACTCTTCTCCTGCACCGACCTTGGCTTGTGACCCCGACTACGAAACTCTTCTCCTGCACCGACCTTGGCTTGTGACGCGACTATGAAAATATTCTATTGCACCGAACTTGGCTTGTGACTCCTGACTACAAAACTCTTCTCCTGTACCGACCTCGGCTTGTGACCCCGACTACGAAACTCTTCTCCTGCACCGACCTTGGCTTGTGACCCGACTACGAAACTCTCCTCCTGCACCGACCTTGGCTTGTGACCCTGACTACGAAACTCTCCTCCTGCACCGACCTTGGCTTATGACCCGACTACGAAACTCTCCTCCTGCACCGACCTTGGCTTGTGACCCTGACTACGAAACTCTCCTCCTGCATCGACCTCAGCTTGTGACCCTGACTACGAAACTCTCCTCCTGCATCGACCTCGGCTTGTGACCCTGTCTACGAAACTCTTCTCCTGCATCACCTTTGGCTTGTGACCCCTGACTATGAAACTCTTCTCCTGCAACGACCTTGGCTTGTGACCCCGTTTGCGAAACTCTCCTTCTGCACCGACCTTGGCTTGTGACCCTGAACTACGAAACTATCCTCTTGCGTCGACCTCAGCTTGTGACCCCTGACTACGAAACTCTTATCCTGCACCGACCTTGGCTTGTGACCCCGACTAAAAAGCTCTTCTCCTGCACCGACCTCGGCTTGTGACCCGACTATGAAAATATTCTACTGCACCGAACTTGGCTTGTGACCCCGACTACGAAACTCTTCTCCTGCACCGACCTTGGCTTGTGTCCCCGACTACAAAACTCTTCTCTTGCACCGACCTCGGCTTGTGACCCCGACTATGAAAATATTCTACTGCACCAAACTTGGCTTGTGACCCCGACTACAAAACTCTTCTCCTGCACCGACCTTGGCTTGTGACCCCGACTACGAAACTCTTCTCCTGCACCGACCTTGGCTTGTGACGCGACTATGAAAATATTCTATTGCACCGAACTTGGCTTGTGACTCCGACTACAAAACTCTTCTCCTGCACCGACCTTGGCTTGTGACCCGACTACGAAACTCTCCTCCTGCACCGACCTCAGCTTGTGACCCCCGACTACGAAACCCTTCTCCTGCACCGACCTTGGCTTGTGACCCCGACTACGAAACGCTTCTCCTGCACCGACCTCGGCTTGTGTCCCCGACTACGAAACTCTCCTCCTGCACAGACCTTGGCTTGTGACCCTGACTATGAAACGCTTCTCCTGCACCGACCTTGGCTTGTGACCCCGACTACGAAACTCTTCTCCTGCACCGATCTTGGCTTGTGTCCCCGACTACAAAACTCTTCTCTTGCACCGACCTCGGCTTGTGACCCCGACTATGAAAATATTCTACTGCACCAAACTTGGCTTGTGACCCCGACTACAAAACTCTTCTCCTGCACCGACCTTGGCTTGTGACCCCGACTACGAAACTCTTCTCCTGCACCGACCTTGGCTTGTGACGCGACTATGAAAATATTCTATTGCACCGAACTTGGCTTGTGACTCCTGACTACAAAACTCTTCTCCTGTACCGACCTCGGCTTGTGACCCCGACTACGAAACTCTTCTCCTGCACCGACCTTGGCTTGTGACCCGACTACGAAACTCTCCTCCTGCACCGACCTTGGCTTGTGACCCTGACTACGAAACTCTCCTCCTGCATCGACCTCAGCTTGTGACCCTGACTACGAACCTCTCCTCCTGCATCGACCTCGGCTTGTGACCCTGTCTACGAAACTCTTCTCCTGCATCACCTTTGGCTTGTGACCCCTGACTATGAAACTCTTCTCCTGCAACGACCTTGGCTTGTGACCCCGTTTGCGAAACTCTCCTTCTGCACCGACCTTGGCTTGTGACCCTGAACTACGAAACTATCCTCTTGCGTCGACCTCAGCTTGTGACCCCTGACTACGAAACTCTTATCCTGCACCGACCTTGGCTTGTGACCCCGACTAAAAAGCTCTTCTCCTGCACCGACCTCGGCTTGTGACCCGACTATGAAAATATTCTACTGCACCGAACTTGGCTTGTGACCCCGACTACGAAACTCTTCTCCTGCACCGACCTCGGCTTGTGACCCCGACTAAAAAGCTCTTCTCCTGCACCGACCTCGGCTTGTGACCCGACTATGAAAATATTCTACTGCACCGAACTTGGCTTGTGACCCCGACTACGAAACTCTTCTCCTGCACCGACCTTGGCTTGTGACCCCGACACTAATCATCGGTCTAGCGGTTCAGACAATTCATTCTCTTCCAGAACCCAGAACTGTGCTTAGCCTGATGTTATCGGCCATTGGTATCCACTCCCTACAGGTCTTCCAGCACACTACTTCTATTCAGAAACGTGTGGTTCCCAGCATTAGTGATCACAGTTTGCACCATTATTTTCCCTGGTGACCTTATGGGCATTTAAGACCTTTTGTACCACTTGCCCCACCCTATTAGATTGTAAGCTCTTATGAGCATGGCCCTCGTAACCCTCTTGTATTGAATTGTATAGTAACTGTATTGTCTCCTTTTATAATATAAAATGCTGCACAACCTGTTGTCGCTATATAAATCCTGTATAATAATATTAATGGTAGTAATGACATATTTATTGTAGCGGTCTATTGACGATTTAATGATATACGGATAAATATTCTGCAGTCTTAGATCCGGCGTCTGCCTTCTTTTATTTCCTCTCCGCGATGTAGATATTTTTTTTTTTGCCGTGTTGTGTTTCTCGTCTGCGCCTCCAGCCATTCCATTGTGAACACAAAGTTTTCATTTTTTCAATAAATTTCAGCTTTGGCGTTCCTCATTGAACCCGGCGTAGTTAATATAAATTTCCTCTCCGCATGCCCACGAAATCTGATCTATTTATATAATCCGAATGCCTACAAGGATTGCTGGAAAAGAAGCCGCTACACATAAAGGAAGGTGTGCGGCTACCCGGGGCCCGGCAATATTCTCCCTTCTTTTGTAATGGAAACTTTTTTTTTTTTTTTTAATGCGCATTGCGGCTTCTCTTCGGCGGCAAGTCCCCGCACGCGGCTTTTATGACAAATAATAGAAACGCAATTTTACTTTCAACTTAGAAGCTGTTGCAAGGTTTTGTTATACGGTGATATGTTCTGTGTATTGACATTGACGAGACGCTGCTTCAAGTCGACCGCTTATTAACTTAACAAGTCCGCAGGAATAAATTCCTGACGTTGCAATATATACGGCAACGGGAACATTTGGCACATAAGCTCCACCTTTTATCATTATAAAACCCATCCCTCCAGTCCAGTGCGGTTGCCTAGGCTAAGATGATGTCATCATCAGTCTGCTGCAGGTAGCAGGAAGCATTTCCCCAGTCTCCTCTACTCAGGGGCGTTGCTAGGTGGCAAAAAGACCAGGGGCTTCAGCCCGAGGTCGAAGAACCGGGGGGGACGTGTGGCATTTTTTTGGCCTGGGTGGTGGGGATGTGTGGCTTACATACACTGACCACTGACCTGCCTGACCTACATACATTGACCTGCCTGACCTACATACACTGACCACTGACCTACATACACTGACCACTGACCTGCCTGACCTACATACACTGACCACTGACCTACATACACTGACCACTGACCTACATACACTGACCTACATACACTGACCACTGACCTGCCTGACCTACATACATTGACCTGCCTGACCTACATACACTGACCACTGACCTACATACACTGACCACTGACCTACATACACTGACCACTGACCTACATACACTGACCTGCATACACTGACCACTGACCTACATACACTGAATGAATGAATGATTTGTATAGCGCTGCAACTGCGAACTGAATCGCCTCGAGGCGCTTGATCCGACCTGCGTTGATTCCTTCTTAGAAGAGGTAGGTCTTGAGTTTTTTCCTGAAGGCCCGATGGTCTTTTTCCAAGCGGATGTTCGTAGGTAGAGCGTTCCATAGCCGTGGTCCTTGGACTGCAAATCTTCGTTCTCCCCTTGACTTGTACCGAGATTTGGGGACGAGGAGGAGGTTTTGGTTGTTAGATCGGAGGTAACACTGACCACTGACCTACATACACTGACCACTGACCTACATGCACTGACCTACATACACTGACCACTGACCTACATACACTGACCTACATACACTGACCACTGACCTGCATACAATGACCTGCATACACTGACCACTGACCTACATACACTGACCTACATACACTGACCACTGACCTACATACACTGACCTACATACACTGACCACTGACCTACATACACTGACCTACATACACTGACCACTGACCTGCATACACTGACCACTGACCTACATACACTGACCTACATACACTGACCACTGACCTACATACACTGACCACTGACCTACATACACTGACCTACATACACTGACCACTGACCTGCATACACTGACCACTGACCTACATACACTGACCTACATACACTGACCACTGACCTGCATACACTGACCACTGACCTACATACACTGACCTACATACACTGACCTACATACACTGACCTGCATACACTGACCTGCATACACTGACCTGCATACACTGACCACTGACCTACATACACTGACCACTGACCTACATACACTGACCTGCATACACTGACCACTGACCTACATACACTGACCTACATACACTGACCTCTGACCTACATACACTGACCTCTGACCTACATACACTGACCTACATACACTGACCACTGACCTACATACACTGACCACTGACCTACATACACTGACCTACATACACTGACCACTGACCTGCATACACTGACCACTGACCTGCCTGACCTACATACACTGACCTGCCTGACCCACTGACAATGACATACATACACTAGTCTCTGTGTCTGACCTACCTCAGCCGTGGTGTGCGGTCACAGCAGGCAGTCAGTCACTGGGGAGAGGAGAGCCGAGCGGGGATGTAGCGTTCCCGCCTTCTGGAGCCTGCAGGCTAAGATGGACGTCACGTCACACGTCCCGCTCCAGAAGGCGGGACCAGCGACACTCGCCCACTTTCAACCACTTTCGGCTGCTTTCGGCCGCTAATATGGCACTCGGCTAATTTCGGGCGCCGCCCGCCGGGAACCGATCTGTTAGCGAGTGAAGCGAAACTACCCGACGGCACTCGGGGCTAACAATGGAATGCAGGCATTCCATAGACTCGGGGCTTTTCGGGGTCACATTCGGGGCTTCAGCCACCCCTAGCCACCCCCTACCGACGCCCCTGCCCCTAATCCAAGTCATCAGACTGCAACATTGTAACTTTGGAGCAAATGGCAAAGGTGAGAGTGAAGGAATGCACAGGCACCAGGATATACATGATAAAAAATCTATAATTCCGTGTCAAGATTAACCACTTCAATACCGGGCACTTTTACCCCCATTCCTGCCCAGGCCAATTTTCAGCTTTCAGCACTGTCACACTTTGAATGACAATTGCGCAGTCATGCAACACTGTACACATTTGAAATTTTTATCATTTTGTTCACATAACTAGAACTTTCTTTTGGTGGTATTTATAACCACTTCAGCCCCGGAAAATGTTACCCCCTTCCTGACCAGAGCACTTTTTGTGATTCGGCACTGCGTCGCTTTAACTGCGGCACTGCGTCGCTGTGCGGTCGTGCGATGCTGTACCCAAACAAAATTGATGTCCTTTCTTTCCCACAAATAGAGCTTTCTTTTGGTGGTATTTGATGGCCTCTGTGGTTTTTATTTTTTGTGCTATAAACAAAAAAAGAGCGACAATTTAAAAAAAAAAGCAATATTTTTTACTTTTTGCTATAATAAATATCCTCCAAAAATATGTAAAAAAAATGTTTTTTTTCCTCAGTTTAGGCCGATACGTATTCTTCTACATATTTTTGGTTTGTTTATTGATTGAGTTATAGCATCTACAAAATAGGGGATAGTTTTGTGGCATTTTTATTATTCATTTTTTTAATTAGTAATGGCGGCGATCTCCAAATTTTTTCAGGACTGCGATTTTATGGAGGACATTTTTGACACTATTTTGGGACCATTGTCATTTATACAGCAATCAGTGCTATTAAAATTCATTGATTACTGTGTAAATGACACTGGCAGGGAAGGGGTTAACCACTAGGGGGCGCTCAAGGGGTTAATTGTGTCCTAGTGAGTGACTCTAACTGTTAGGGGGCTGGACTTCAACACACAGGACAGCGATCACTGCTCCCGATGACAGAGAGCTGTGATCACTGTCCTGTTACTAGGCAGAACGGGGAAATGCTTTGTTTACAAAAGCATCTCCCCGTTCTTCCTCTCCGTGACACAATCATAGGCACCCGGCGGAGCGCGCTCGCTCGCGACACCGCTTCTTAAAGGGGACGTACCTGTACGCCCTTTTGCCTGCCAGTGCCATTCTGCCGACGTACATCGACGTGTGCTGGTCGGCAAGCGGTTGCCCACTTCAGCCCCGGAAAGTTTGGCTGCTCAATGACCGGGCCTGTTTTTGCGATTTGGCACTGCGTCAATTTAACTGACAATTGCACGGTCGTGCGACGTGGCTCCCAAAGAAAATTGATGTCCTTTTATTCCCACAAATAGAGCTTTCTTTTGGTGGTATTTGATCACCTCTGAGGTTTTTATTTTTTGCTCTATAAACAAAAAAATAGCGTCAATTTAGAAAAAAACACAATATCTTTTACTTTTTGCTATAATAAAATATCCCACATTTTTTTATCAAAAAAATAATTTTTTCCTCAGTTTAGGCCGATACGCATTCTGCTACATATTTTTGGTTAAAAAAAAATTGCAATAAGCGTATATTCATTGGTTTGCTCAAAAGTTATAGCGTCTACAAAATAGGGAGATAGATTTATGGCATTTTTATTATTATTTTTTTTTTCTAGTAATGTCGGCGACCTGCGATTTTTAATCATGGCTGCAATATTGCGGCAGACACATCGGACACTTTTGACAAATTTTTGGGACCATTGACATTTATATAGCAATCAGTGCTATAAAAATGCACTGATTACTGTATAAATGTCACTGGCAGGGAAGGGGTTAACACTAGGGGGCGATCAAGGGGTTACGTGTGTCCTAGAGAGTGATTCTAACTGTTAGGGGGCTGGACTCCGCTTTGTTTATAAGCCCTGTATAATTTTTTCCCAAAATGCTAAAAAAAAACTGTCCAATGACTTTGCCTAGGTTGATACGAACACGCAGCAGATGATGTCATCAGCCTGCTGCAGCTAGAATGAAGCACTTCCCCAGTCTCCTCTCTCACCATGACCAGACTGCACCATTGTCATTTACAAGGTAAGAGTCTGGGGCTGATCTGTGTCAGGCATTTGTGAACACAGCCAAGAACTGCATAAGCACCAGGATTGACCTGACTGTGTCATCTCTGAGTGGCTTATCAATCATGGAAGCAGATGGTGACCCTGGATAATACCTGAACGAACATGGTACCATCCTGCTGGAGAAAGAACCAGATACAGGCATTGTCAGGGGACGTACTGTGATCTCTGTGAGAGGTGATGCATACAGTAGCTAATAATTGATAGCTAATAAATAGCTCTGGAATAATAATAATAAAAAAAAAAAAACAACAACTCTACTTCCTCTACTACGGCAGTTGATTGTAATAAAACTTCACCTTTCAAACTCCCCGAGTGCCACCTTATCTTCATGCTTTGCTGAGCTCCCAAGCCCATTTTGCCTCAGATATCATACAGAATATACTGTATATATATTTATACCTATTTATTATTTTTAATAATTAATTATTAAATAATTCAATAATTATTATTATTATTACTAAAGTTTCTCAGTGTTTTGCTTTCATTTTTAGTGTTTGTGTGTATACACACACACAAAAGCGAAGTTAACAAAAAAAAAAAAAAAAAGGAAGAACCGTAAAAATATACAGTATATTATATATATTTAAGTATTATTCTCTAATTATTATTGATTGAATAATATAATAATATTATTTGTATATTTCTTTTTTTTTTTTGTTGTCTGTATATACACCTATAAAAGTGAAGTTTAAAAAACAAACAAGAAAAAATGTAAAATTGTATATAAAATATATAAATAATTATAAATAATTTTATATATATATATATATATATATATATATATATATATATATATATATATATATATATATATATATATATATATATTATACTGTATATGTTTTTATGCTTGCTTATTAATATTACTATAGTTCCTCAGATTTTTGCTTAATTTTTTAGTGTGTGTATATATACACACAAAAGCAAAGTTAAAAAAAAAAAAAAAAACTAGTAAAAACCGTGAAAAATATCAAAAATATACAGTATATTATATATACTTGTGTATTCTTTTCTAATATTGATTAATATAATATGATTCTTTGTATATTTCTTTTTATTATTTTTAGTGTCTGTACATACACGCATAAAAACAACATTTTTTTTTACTTTGCTTTTATGTGTGTACATACAGACTAAAAATAATAAAAATAAATATACAAAGAATATTATTATGAATGAATTATTATTATTATTATTATTATTATTATTATTATTATTATTATTAATAATATTAATAATAATAATAATAATAATAATATTAAAATAACACATAAGTATGTATACATATACAGTATACTGTATATTTTTTATATATTTCTAGATTTTTTACTATTTTCTTTTCTTAACTTTGCTTTTGTGTGTTATATACACACACTAAAAATTAAAGCAAAAATCAGAGAAACTATAGTAATAATAATAAGCAAGCATAGAAACATATACAGTATATATATATATATATATATATATATATATATATATATATATATATATATATATATATATATATACACTGTATATATATAAATTTACACTTTTTTTCTTTAAATAATTATAAATAGAAAATAATAAAGAAGTATAAACACATATACAGTGTATATATATATATTATATATACAATTTAAAAACAAAAATTGTTTTGTTTTTTAAACTACGCTTTTATGCGTGTATATACAGACACTAAAAATAATAAAAAGAAATATACAAAGAATATTATTATATTAATCAATAATAATTGGAAAATAATACATAAGTATATATAATATACTGTATATTTTTGATATTTTTCACGTTTTTTACTAGTTTTTTTGTTTTTTTTTAACTTTGCTTTTGTGTGTGTGTATATATATACACACACTAAAAATGTAAGCAAAATTCAGAGGAACTACAGTAATATTAATAAGCAAGCATAAAAACATATACAGTATATATATATACATTTACACTTTTCTTTCTTTAAATAATTATAAATAGAAAATATTAAAGAAGTATAACCACATATACAGTGTAGATAGTGTATGTGTGTGTATGTGTATGTATATATATATATATATATATATATATATATATATATATATATATATATATATATATATTTTTTTTTTTTTTTTTATTTATTACAGGATTTATATAGCGCCAACAGTTTACGCAGCGCTTTACAATATTAAAAGGGAGACAATACAGTTATAATACAATAAAATACAAGAGGATTAAGAGGGCCCTGCTCAGAAGAGCTTACAATCTAATAGGGTGGGGGAGGTGATACAAAAGGTTGTAACTGTGGGGAATGAGCTGATG